>BQMF02000013.1:1800000-1980892 GCA_027922465.2 Turritopsis dohrnii
ATGGGATACTTTTCATTTTTTTCAATAATGTCATTTCTGCGTGTCAAAGTAATTGTATTTTGTTCGACTTTAAGTTATAGAATAGAACACATGCGGGTAATTGTACAAATAACAATATGAACTGGCTATCAGATATTTTATTTTCCTGCTAAATAGTTTATAGAATGGATGGCAATAAAGAACATGAAAACCTTGAAAACGTGTGCCTTCAACCTTGGTCTTTATTCAAATGTGAGAATGGCAAGCAGTATTTAATTAAGAAATGTTTTCGAAAAGATGTCATCAGTTATTCATTCATGTTATATGATGGTACATATATGTGGAAGGAACTGCTTGAACGGATAAAATTTGAAGAACAATGCAAGGTAGTATATATATTCTGCAAAAATTTAATTAAAATTCTTTAGAGAAAAGGTTATATAATTTTTTTAATGTTAATGATGACTTTGTGGCGAATGTCAACAAATTTTGAAAGTATAACTAGTACCCAGTCTGTGCATTTTATTGAATGGGTTCAACAACCACTAAAAAGCGAAATCGGGGAAAAAAGGAATAAACGACTTGAAATAAAATAAAGGACCTCTAAAAATAGTAGCCACGTATTTATATTAAACTCACTAGTATATACCAGCAGTTAAAGAGGTTCTTCGAAATTTCATTATTTCAGAAATTCTTTATTATAGAAATTTAATCCTAATGTGGAGACTGAATCTGCTTATTTAATGGGTTGCCTAGAGACTGTTTTTGAAGAAGGACAAAAGTGTGGTGTGACACAACTTACGGTATTAAAATTATGTATTTATTTACAAATTACGTAGTTGGTACTAATGACAGAGGTGGATAATTCTCATGTAGTTGTTACAGCAAAGATCTTGAACTGAGATTTTTTTGTTTACAACAGTAGCCCAGTGACTTTTATAACAAATCAAAAGGTTTACAACCATCATTCAATAATTTAGCAGACACATTAATAATTGAAATAAAATGTTTGACAGCGTTGATGTTTTCTTCACTTTCAGCCACATGATGGTGATGATGTCCTGTGTCTTACAATTAAATGCAAGATGGCTGCTGGTTTTACATTTAATTGGACTTTTGAATTACAAAAATGTGACACACAGCTTGTATGTTGTGAGTACTAATCGAACTGATTTAACTTCATGTTATTGTTTGTTTCTTTGCTGGTTTTACATTCAAAACGATTTGTGTACTTTTTTGTTTTTGCCTTAATCTATATTAAGATTAAGGAAATTATCCCCAACCATATACAAAACATTTGGCTTGGCTACAAAGCTAAGAAACCAGTATATTTCATAAAATCAGTCTTCTCCTTTTGACGAGTGCGATCACACGCGCACACGCTGTCGCACGCGTAAAAAGTCCTAGGCGTACATTTGATCACACGTGCCAATTTGTCATCACCGTGTGAAAAATCCTTTGTTCGTGGGCATAGCGTATGATTTTCAACAAAAAAGTCAAGTGCGCGGAATTTATTACAGTCACCTGGTTTCTATTTAGAAATGATTTCCAGAGTGTAATATTTTTTCTCATACATTTTCTTCAATGTCACGTGCCCTTATTGTTCGACTTGCAAAGACGTGCCATGTGCGATTGAACGAAAGTCTTCCAGTTATTTCATTCAATAAGTTTTTGTTGAAATGGCAATGAATATCAAGTGCAACGAATCTATTTGGTCTGATTATGAGCGAGCAGATCTTATCGAGCGCGCAGTTGATATTCATTTGCAGAAAAAGAGGAAACTTCAACTCGACGATAATGAACGTCAACGTAAGAAGATCACCGTTGATGAAGATGACAGAACTGGACCAACTGATGAAGATAGTGATGAGTCAAATAACGAATATGAATAATAGTGAAGATGAGAGCCAGAGTGATAATGAGATGGACATGTTTTAGTTGTAAAAGTTATGCAGAAGTTCTAAAAAGTAATACAGAGAAAAAAAAAGTTTTCCTAAATGCATCGTGCCAATTTTTCTCCTCATATTATATTACGAATTAAGAACATACTTTTATTAAGTTATTCTATCTCACTTTCCGAGTTATAAATTATCCTTTCGTTTCTTAATAATCCGTAGAAACAAACAAATTATTATTACGCAATGGTATTAATTATTGGCTTTCAAAGTTATTAAAAGGAGGCATATTTTCCAATCACGTAAAAAATCAGATCGCATGCATAAATTTCGAACAACGTGTGATCACATTGATAAGGTACAAATCGCACGCGTAGGAGATTTTACGAGTGCGTTTTACCGCACGCATGGTATTTTTAAAAGGAGAACACTGTAAAATGTGACATTTTTGTTAATTGTGTTAAGTTTATAATGTAAAAACTGCTTTAAAAAGATAACTTCTAATGCCAAATTTGCATTATTTGACAGTGTAATGATTTTCCATGTATTGCTTAAGTTTTGCAAAAAAATTAACAATTTTCATGTATCAGCAAGTATTCAGAATTTAATTTTGCAATTATATATGACTGAGTTAGCAACTATTTGTCCCACGAAAGTTCTGGTTTTGAAAACCTATTCCCCGAAGGTGTTAAAATGAGCTTTCTTTTGTGATACATTTTTACTAAGCAAAAATTATATTTCTTAGGTTGAAAAATTAGTTTGGACACCTGCATTTATAATGGTGGACGAGCTTTTACGTAGGCAACAGGATCTCATTGGCATTATTGAACAGAAAGATCGAGAAATTCAATTTTTCAGAGACCAAGGTGTTCTTAGTGATAGTAGGTGTACTCTCCATACTTTTTCTTTTTTTCTTGTGTTGAACATTGCATTAAATTAACTGGATTTATACAATGGTGTTGCATTATTTGAATTACTTGAATGTTAGTTGATTTAGTTTTTTTCTAATATTCAAACTTTACTTAAAATTTAAATTTTACTTTTTACGTATAGATAATAAAGATCTATATTTGTGTGAGCTAAACTGTGGGTCATTTTATATAAAATCAATAGATGGTTCCCCTGGTGACTCACTCAGATTTTGTGTAGTAGTAAAGTCTGAATTTCATTTTGATGATTTCGACTAAATGCTGTGAGGGTGATTTTTCAACTGTCAAAAGAGGGTCTTTTGCTAAGTAAGAAATGTTCAGACAACCTGCGTAAGTTTTTGGCAGAATTGTGAGAACTTTTGTTCCTGCTAAAGATAACTAAGGATTCCTTTGCAAAGTTTCTGATTAATTTAAAACGATTTTATTATGATTTATTTTTTTCGAATCTGGAAACCGTAACCCTAACCCTATATAGCCAACCCTAATCCTGACTATTTTGTAAAGAACTATTGATAATTTTTTCACTTTGGAAACAGATTTTTGATGTTACATGATCTTGTACAAAGTACTGTTTATCACACTGCCGAAACAGCCACTGCTGGTCTTGTGTGGCTAAGATTCAAACAACTGAATAAAGGAATCGTGTTTTTCTTTTAGAATGTATGGAAACTCAACAGTTTCAGAAACAACAATTCAATGATAGATCAGATAATGATGAGGTAAAACTATACTCAACAAACAAACATTAAGCTGTATTTTGTATGTTTATCAGTATCACAATTTATAATGTACAGGTTGTGTTTATGTGATTTTCAATGTAATTTTTCTGTCTGGTTTTGAAAAACAGCTGTTATTCCAGTCATAATTGAAAATTTAGAATTTCAAAGTCAATTGCCAAAAAGTTTCACCTTACTTATGTATGGCTGATACTTCAAGACTGTATGAGATGATCATGAAGTATAGGCAACAAACAGCTGCTCGTGGTAATGTTCCATTTTTTTCATTTTGTTTTCTCCTTTGATGTGTCTTGACTTTCTGGTTAATACTATATGTATGAACAAAGATGTTGTTGACAGAATTTTACTTTGCCTACCTGTATTTCAGTTCCCATACTGTATTGAGCCTTTTAAATTCAACGTCTTTTAAGAGCAACACCAATTTTCATCAAGGACTATCCCATAGGTCTAAAGCTAGGTGTCTTTCCATTTGGGCCAAATTCCCAGGAACTTTGCAATTTTCAGACATTTTAGTTTTCTTAAAATTTAGTTGTTCACTTAAGTATAAAAATAAACTTTTCGAAAAGTTCAACAAAACCATCAAAAAATGAAAAAGCAGTACATCAAGGTGGCTCTCCCCTCTGTCCCGTCCCTTACAACAGTCTTGCAAAAACAATAGTTTTGTTGAGCAGTGTGAATATTACTTAATGAATGATACTGAAAAACGTTGTTACACATCATTTCACCCTCCTTTACAAAACAACAGTGATCATGTTTTTGACTCATGAAATACTGCTTTTAATCAGTATTTGTACTAGTGCTGATAGTAGGAAAAGGCATTTTATTCTTCGTTATACATGTTATTTCAGATTCTTCATCGACAAATGCTGCTGTTGCCTTTGATACTTTGCCTGTAATGTCCCAAGTTGATTTCGATACGGTACCCATCGTCAACGATGCATTGCAACAACAAAACGTCAGTGCTGATGTATCTTCTGGAAAGGTATGAGTGTGTGAAGCTCTAAGGAATTTTGATACCAAACCGTTAAACGTTATATATAGTTATATAACGTTAGTGTTCTATTAATAACGTTAATTTAGCGATTTTTAATGATATTTCCTTTGTTCTTTTTAACGTTATAACGTTATTCATACTGTCATTCAATTTTATATAACGGTCAATCAATGTATTCTGTGTTAGTTTAAAAAAAATTTGTATCATAACGTTATTCATAACGTTCTATGGTTTCTCATGAAAATCCCCTGGAGCATCACACAATAACATTTGTCATACACCGTAGTTCTCTAAAACAATCTTTAAAAGGATTTCAGTGTAAATTAGTGGTTTTGCGCTATATGTTCTAGTCATTATAATCTGTGATTTGGTGATCATCTCACACAAACTGGATTTTACATTGTGTTTGTTAAATGATAAATAAGTCAATAAATCAATGCTTTGTTGTTTTTGTTTCAGTCTACTGGAGACGATGAAAGAAGGGCGGCCTTAGAAAAACGATTACAAGATGAAACAGAGAAAAAGAAATCGAAGAAGAAACGGAAATTGAACTTATAGTTATTGTTCCGTCACCATTTAACGTTTCTTTCCCATCTCACATACATAAAGAATGTGTTTTTAAATGAATGAATAATATTGTTTTATTAATGGTGAACGCATTTGTACTCATAATTTGCAATACTGTAAATGTTTGCATAGGCATCTGGGGCAATTCTTCTACAGGGATCGCTTAACCAAGAAAAATCGAATTAGCGCCTTGTTAAAAACGTTAGAAACTTCATTAATTTAAACAGCTTTGTACCTAACGATGTTGTTGTGGAAACGTTGTACCATGACCAAAACTAGGAAAATTGGAAATTGTTTTTCTTTTTCATTTTTTTTTCTTCATGTTGCTTGTATTGTTCTTGAAAAGTTAACTGAACGTTTTATGTTTGTTGAAACACATCTGAAACAATAACAGAATTGAAGAAGATGTTCCCATAATTTACTTAAAATCACGAAGGAAAAGCATGCCTATCGGAATTTCTTTTGGTTACTTCTTCATAGAAGATGAATATGAAGAAAATATATATTGAGAAAGTGGTATAAATAGAAACCAACAGGAGATGAAGAAGAGATCTTTACCGAGATCAGATTCAAATGGAAAAATTAAGAAAACCGAAACGGTGAGACATACTTATTTGGGGGCTAATAGAACGTATCCTATGACCTGCATTTATTAATTTTATAATTTTCATTCTTCAGGAATCAAAATCTGACGAAGCTAATACAAGTCAACCTTTAGCATTCCCCTTCAAGAAACATGGCTACCAAGTAAAATTGTGATTTTGGTACTCTACTGTGTTTTTGATGTGCATCCGGTTGTTAGCATTTCCGATACATGTACAATAGGTTTAATTTTTTTACAAGCTGGAAATCCTGTTTCACTACTAGGCTAATCCAACTTTTCTTACTAACCCAACTTTTCTTGCTAACCCAACTTTTATTGCTAACCTAACTTTTCTTGCTAATCTAACAATTCGCTCAGTTTCCATGTAACTTCCATGATGTAACTTTTTTTTATTTTTCATTTTATTTAAGCATTCTGCAGCAGTTCGTTCCGGCAAGAAAAAGACCTGGAAGAACTTGCGGCAGGTCGCTCAATTTGAACGTGCTCAAGTCTCTTCTGAATGCCCGACGTGTACGTTTTTACAAATGATTTTTGATTGGCTAAGCAAGTCAATAAGCTTCCCCAAATCATCAACATCATTTACAAAGAATAGCCATTGAAACTTCGTGTCAGCTGTATTAATTCGAAAATTCGTTGATATTGTAGATGAAAACTTTATTTTCACGAAATATTCACATGGTCACGTGAGCATTGTTAATGCTGACATTGCTTTTTCCATGTTATTGCTATTTACCCAGGGCTTCTTTAGCAGACATGTTATCAATGGGAGTCGTCGATCGTTATAAAATCGGACGATTTTACTTCCTCTGTAGATTTAAGTATCGATTCACCACCGGCTATCAAACCAGTCAAGAAATATTCCGATGTGTCCGGCCAGTTGGTAAGTTTCCAGTTTACAATCCAACTATGTGAAGGAGTACTTCGTATTCCCGGTCTAAACTCTGTCAGTTTGGAGGGATGTGACATCAGAAATTGACTAAAAGAATAAAATCATCCGTCCAGGGTGGCCAGTGGGTTTCCTTGAATTGTTCTTGAATTTTAAGTGGTTCTTGAACTTCCCTTGAAAACTTGCTTTTTATGACTTTGTTTTTTAAATGTTCTTAAATTTACTTTTCAGGTTTCCATAAATATTCTTATATATATTTATAATATTTTTTTAAGGATAAAGTTTCACGTATTCATGTTTTATCGATGCATAGCAAAAAGTTTTGTTAGGTTTTAATGATATTGTGTTCGAAACTAACGTAGCTATGTTTCTTCAGATATTCACTACAAATTCTTGTTTTATGAAATTTCCAGCTTTCTTTTTTGAAGAATGTTGATATATCCTTGAAATGTCCTTCAAGTTTTCATTAGAAATACCGCTGACCACCATGCCGATTGTTCTTACAACCAGCTGTACATTTATTGTGTTAAGATAAGGAACTAACATAAGGTCGAGAAAAAAGTGTGTCAGCAGTTTTCTTATGAGATAATCTCCACAAGGGAGCCAATCATTTTTTTTTTACTTTGTTTGAAAGCTTTGTTAATAATAAACAGCTATTGGTTCCCAGATCATTTCTCAAATGTTCTGTTAATACTGACATCAGCATAGTGCAACCCCTCAGCTCGCTCCTCATATAACGGTTCATTATCTTTAATCGAACTTTTCATAATGCTTGGTACTCATGTTTATAGGGGAAATATACTGATCCTGATACGGGTTTGTATTATGAATCTACGCTGGAGTACAAGCAGATCAAACGCTTCCCCACTGATATCGTTCAAGGATATTTGGCTCTCAGAAATGCTTCCAGTCGTCTGTAAAGATTGCAGCCATACTCAACATGAAATATAAACTTTGAAGATACTAGCATGAGATGATGTGTATTGGGACAATTCTAATCGATAACAGATTCACAGTAACTTCACAGTAACTTCGTCTCTGTTTTTTTTAAACTATAATATTGGAAAAGGCCTATTGATGTAGAGTTTGTGATCAGCAATTCTTCATCCTTTTCCCCATGCTTCAAATGATGAAGCCAGCGCGTTTGTGTATCTTCATCACAAAGATGGGACGTCCAAAAGCCCCCGAGCTCGATGTGTTTAGCACACGAAGTTATTCGCTTTTTTTGAAACCAGCGCAAATGCCGAATCATGGAGTTTTATCCTATTATGGTCATTGATCAGTTCATTGTATCCTTTTGAAAGATATCCATTTCGGGAAAAAAATCTGCGTTAACTTAGAACAATCCGTCCTAAACTAAAAGTTTTTTTTAAAATTATTTTCCATATACAACCCTTACTATTACCCAGTCAGAAAACTGATATCCAAAATCCGCTCCCTATTAAATGGTCGCGCTAAATTTGAAGAATTATGGTACAATGTTTTCAATTGAATAAAGTTAATATGCAGACGAGCATATTCTATAGTTTGTGAAGTGATTAGCTATAGTGTATTAGCTAGTGGGCGTCAGTCAACCTTCAAACTTCCAAATTTCTTCAGGGTGTGTATTTCACAGACCATAATGAAAAATAAATTATGTTTTCAAGAAAAACGGCCGTAATTCTATGTCAATTGAAGATATAATTTTTAAAATTTTGTACAGAGCTCGGTCAAAGTGTGAGGAATCGGGAAACGAAAACAAAAATTGAAAAAAATTATTTTGTGTGCTGATATCAATTGTCGTGCTTGTTCTTATAACTACCATCTTCTGTTTATTATAAAAACTTTTATAGATTCGGTTCCAGGAATTTTGTTCTGGATTATAATCAGCATCTATTTGAGAGCATGTGCGCAAAGTTTCAGCAAATTTACATCATTAATTTGGCAAGTTAGTACGGAAGCGTATTAGTGCCATCTTTTATTTTCTTCAGGTAGGAATTTCTATGTGAAGAAAATAAAACTTAAACATTAGTTTTACTACATAGAAATTTTTATGTGGAAAAAATGTTTTGTTGCTTTTTTTTCACCACATAGAATTCTATGTAAAGGAAATAAGGTTATTTTTTATATTCACCACATAAAAATTTTTATGTGAAGAAATTAAAATTCCTTATTATTTCACCTCAGTAGCGCTTGGCTTGACTTGGTGTGTAGTACTAGTTCTGATCTTACCCTTCGAGATCAGTGGGAACAAGTTGATGTACAGATTGTTTTTAAATATGGCGACCTTCACGATAGGTAAAACTTATAAAATATCAGCATTACAGATTAAAAAAATTTACTAAATAACGCTGTTTATCCAGACATTTGTACCATTCCTTATTTCTTACACTGTAGCTATTTGAAGCTATGAGATGGATATTCTTTTTTACCTCATCGTTGCTTTTGAGAGCCTCTACATCCTCCGCCATTTTTAAAACAAGGGAGTTTCGTATAAAGCATCCACTGAACTTATGAACATCCACAGTTACATCCAGTGTATGTAGAGAAATAAAGAACGTTCGTATTTCTTCACATAGAAATTCTTAGAGGTTCGGAATTCCCGAGTTACAAAACCGAGTTACAAAACCGAGTTACGCATTATGACGTCACAAACCGAGTTACTAACTCGGAGATTTTTAACTTTTAATTTTTCTCGAGTTACTAACTCGGAAATTTTATTCACGTAAAATTTTCCCGAGTTACTAACTCGGAATTTTTTTTTTGATTTATTTTTTCCGAGTTACTAACTCGGGAAAATTTTAAAGTCTAATTTTTCTCGAGTTATTAACTCGGAAATTTTATTTTCGTAAAATTTTCCCGAGTTACTAACTCGGAAATTCTTTATGGTTTTATTTTTTCCGAGTTAGAGAATATTTTTCAAATATTGTAAGGGATATTTTCGAAAATTCACTGGGAATAGTGTGAGTTTTTAAAATAGGCAAAGTAGGCCAAATTTGTGGCAAATTTTGAAAATCGTTCAATTTTAATGAAAATTTAATAGTGGAACAAGTTTGTACTGCTGATTTCAAACATGAAGGGCAACTTGTGGATAAGGTCAAATTAGGCCAAATTTGGACCAAATTTTGAAAATTGTTCAATTCTAATGAAGATTTAATAGAGGAATAACTTTGTACTGCTGTTTTCGAAATTGAAGGTCAACTTGTACATAAGGCTAAATTTGGACCAAATTGTTCAACTATAATGAAAATTTGCAAACGAAGAAATTTTATAGCGCAAGTTTTGATTTTCATTAATGCAGAAATGGCATCAAAATTAATCAGTAGAGGAAGTCGATGAATATGTTAATCCTAATGGTTATGGTGTCCTTGATATTATTTTTAACTAAAGCTTGACCATGGCACCGCTGACATATTTTTCTATTGCTCTTACCCTTGATGAATTGTGATAGCTGAAAACTCCGAGATAAAAAGTTGCCGAAGTGGGAAAATTGATTCTATATTTCTATATGAATTTATTTTATTTCATAATCTTGAGGTGGTATCATGTTAATTCTAAAAGAAATTATTTAACAGTGCTAAATACAAAAAGATTTCAAATAAATTAGTGTCGACATTACTGTTTGATGTGACTTTTCAAAGCCGACTATGATTCAACACCAAAGGCGTAAATACCTTTTGTTTACTATCTTTTAGATTGTTGTATTCGATTGGCAACTTTAAAATAAACCTGCAAGACCAGAGATCTTAAATTCAAATTAATTTTTGTGAGTGCTAATAGTCATTGGCGTTTTTGAAACACTTAAATATCTGTCAATTAAGATTAGTTTATACAGTCCTTTATAAGAAAACTACATTAACAACAAAAATTGCCGGAGGAAAAACTTTTGAAAAGTTTAGATGTGTTAAAAAATAATTAAAGAAAGTGCTGTAGAATATGAAAGAGTGTAAACATTATAATTACAGTAACAATAACACACACCGGCTTAAGATGACTAGGGAGAAAAGAAAAAAACTAAAACAAAACACGTGAGCACATAGAGCAAAAAAAAATATAAACAACTTTCTTTCTCATGTATTCGTCAATGTTATCCAAAGTGCAGAAAACCTTCACCGACTGCTTCAGGCCTCAAATGAACCAAAAACATATATTTCCGATAGTACTTAAATTAAAAAACTTTAGGACAAGTCAAAATCTCCTGCCGAAAGTTTCCGTTATTAATGTACATCAACATGCGCCAGATGGCATTAAACGAAAGAGTACCATTTGACGAGTACATTTAACGAGTACCATTGCTCATCGTACCTTGTTTGGATTTAGCCTCAAATTATTTCACTAGAATTTTCATTAGAATTGAACAATTTTCAAAATTTGGTCCAAATTTGGCCTAATTTGACCTTATCCACAAGTTGCCCTTCATGTTTGAAACCAGCAGTACAAACTTGTTCCATTATTAAATTTTCATTAGAATTGAACAATTTTCAAAATTTTCCACAAATTTGGCCTACTTTGCCTTTTTTAAAAACTCACACTATTCCCAGTGAACTTTCGAAAATATTCCTTACAATATTTGAAAAATATTCTCTAACTCGGAAAAAATAAAACCAAAAAGAATTTCCGAGTTAGTAACTCGGGAAAATTTTACGAAAATAATATTTCCGAGTTAATAACTCGAGAAAAATTAGACTTTAAAATTTTCCCGAGTTAGTAACTCGGAAAAAATAAATCAAAAAAAATTTTCCGAGTTAGTAACTCGGGAAAATTTTACGTGAATAAAATTTCCGAGTTAGTAACTCGAGAAAAATTAAAATTTAAAAATCTCCGAGTTAGTAACTCGGTTTGTGACGTCATAATGCGTAACTCGGTTTTGTAACTCGGTTTTGTAACTCGGGAATTCCGAACCTCAAATTCTTATGTGGTGAAATTCACAAAACTTAAAAATCTTCACTTAGAAATTCTTATGTGACGAAACTAACCAAACTTAAAAAATCTTCACATGGAAATTTTTAGGTGGCGAAATTAAAGTGTTTGAAAAAAATTTCTCCACATGCGAAATACTATGTCACGAAAAATTATATGGCACCAATACGCTTCCGTAAGTTAGAGACAAAATAAAGCATGAGGAAAATTCCTGAAATTATACGCTATTTGCATAATGTACTGCAAGCAGAGCTATATATATAACTCACTTACCTGATCAAAATGGAACATAGGGAATTGGTATACTTTTTGTTTTGACAAGTACCAAATATTGAATACTAAAATTAAAATCTTGTGATGAGTGCAGTAAAAATCTGAATTCAAAAATTCCTGTCAAATCAAAACCGACTTTCAAGAAGACTGTCAATTTAACGAGCGTCTTGGCCAGCCTGCACTAGGGCTCTTTTGTGGTCAAAGTATATCAAAAGGCAAATAGCCCTGAGGACGAGGTTGGATCCAAAGCAGGAAAACCATCTAAGTGTAACTTCTCATTAGAAAAGAAGTAGTAGCTACCCACTATTTTCCTTGGTCAAAGCAAAGTTCTGGTCAAACTTTTCGCAATAATCATTATGGCAACCTTTTCGCGACGAGAAATAAGGAAAACTAGATAAATATTGATGAGATTAGGACAAGTTCAGACCAAGTAAAAAAAGCGGAGGAAAGCGGAGCTGGGGAAAGTGAGAATCATGTATACTGAGTTATCTTGTCAAACAAATACGTTATTTTTGGGCATTATATATCCCTCTCCAAGGAACAAGTTAAAAACGGTTTCAAAGTTGAGAGAAAAGCAAGTCAGTGTCTCCACAAGAGACAATCATTTGTTTAAATCATTTTTCGAATGCCCTTTTGATATTCGTCAGTTCCAGAATCATTTCTTATTGTTCTCATGAGGGATTCTTACTGTTGACGTCAACAAGCTGCGCAGCCAGCACTGCAATTCAATTCATTACCTTAAATATAAATCCTGGAAGGACAGGCCATGTCAGTATAAATCTTGGGGAGAACGCCATGTAAATGTAATAAATAGTCTGTCCACCCAGGCTAGGGCTAAGTATTTTTGGGGTCAGCAGAGAATAACCAATAAGGGGGAGGAGAGGGGAGGGGCAAAAAATCGACAAAGTAGCCTCTGTTTTTTAGTCACCCACTTCCAACTGTCTTCTGCAGTGAAGCGCTACTTCACAGACCTGGTCCTGATTCCTCACACAAAATTTATCATCCAAGGAATCTAGAGTGTTTTCCTTCTGAACGTGAAAAAGATTTATTGTGTCTACGGAGAAAAACATCAATCTATTGAAATCTGATGAAAATCAGGAAGTATCCACACCTAAAACCTGTCCAATGTCTGATCGTGCATCTCGATTTCTACTGCTGTCCTGAATTAGCACTTCAAAGTCATAAACTTTCGTTTAATAAAAGAAGGAACACGCGGAACTCACCTGGTTTGATCGTTTTTTAATTAGTTAAAACTATGACACAAATTCGCTTTATTTTGTACCTTGAAAATTGCCATTTCCCAGCGGGCAAAATCGTCAAAAATCACTGCGACGGAGAGCACTTTTGTTGAATTTGTGTGTACATTTCTATAGAAATGCACTCCTTCGCAGAGATTTTTTAACAAATATGCCTGCTGGGTTCAGCAACAATTTTGTCAAAGCATCCTTTCAAGGATGCAAATTATAACTGTTAACCTTTGAACTGTTTATTGATTTATTTGTTAAACTAAAATGCATGGAGCATTTTTTTTCCATTTACTTAGCTGTGTCAAAAGTCCATACGTTTCTCTGTTAATATATTTCATTATCAGGGGTGGTCACCCCAACTCTTGGTAACATGTTAATCAGATGTCAATAAAATAAATAAGTAAATAAACAATACTGTGTGAACTCTGATACAAACAAAGAAAAAGAACAAACAAACAACATTCCAAGTTACAGACACCAAAAGATCAACAAGAAAAGATACTAACCTGGCAAATGTAAACATATTTAATCCTAGCTGATTTAATGTTGTTTAATTAACGAATTCGCAAACCGCACCGCAAAAACAAAGGAAATTACGTAACTCTTCTAAAATTTTTTGCCCATTCATCTTAAATTTTTCTTAAAAGTTCGCTTTGTGTTTTGGTATGCTATCTTTTAATGGACACAAAGGCTATAATTATGTTTTAATTATGTTTATGTTTTGTTTTGCTAGTCCTTTTGTGGAACAGAAAGGTAGCTTTGTAGTAGAACATAATGACCCCTTAGAATATTTTCACCCCCCGTGGTTTACGCTTATGACTAACCCTAACTCTAGCCCTGACCCTAACCCTAACAATAACAAAGAAAACCTAACAAGTCATAAGCTTAAACCACGGAGGTCACTCAAATAGCTTCTTTGCTTTTGAGACACGCATGTTAGCGGAACTTTATGGAAGATACAGAGGAAGAATGTTACGGCAAACGAACCCAACAAAATCATAAGCTATATCTGGATTTTATTTCAATATACGGAATTTAAGCTTTCAATTTGTTTTTTGCGAATAAGTATAGTTTGAGCAAATTCTGAGCCTGAGTCTGAATTTTAACTATGCATTTCTAAAAGCACCATACGTCACAGTTTGATAAAGTCACGGGGGTATTTAGTTGCCAATAAAACTGCATAAAAGTTCTGCTGAATTGGACATTTTAGTAATACATACTTTAAAGGAACTAAACTTTGCGAGAAATTAATTTAGCGGGTGGGGAGGCACATTTTTCATTTTCACAGGAATTGAATTTAGCGGACAGCCAGAATTTAATTTGGCGGTTGACTTAGAAGTGAAGAGAAAAATTTTTCTGTTCTCTCAACTGTCAAAAAAATTGTCAAACATAGAACAAACGAAAATCGTATACTGAAAATCAAAATCCTGTAAAATAAATATTGCACAAAGCAGAGACATCAGGGCATCTTTTGTTTCTAGTAACGTCAAAAAATTTACTGAGCAGACATGTAAGAGAAAATCACCAAAAAGGAAATTCGATTTGACTGATTAGGTTGCTTGTTATTAGAACGAATTAAAGACGAAGATAAGCAATGTTTCATTAATGTACAACTTTCTGAAAACTTCAAAATTCAATAATCTAAATTTCAGTTAAAAATATTTCACGTTTGGTTAAAAATGAATTAAATTTCGCGGAAGTCCCCCTAAACTGGAAATCCGCAAAATTTAGTTCCTTTAAAGTACACGTTTCTGAATTCTCAAAGGGCTATCACATGAAGACAGCTCCCATGCAGAATTTCTTCCTTACAAACGATATGAAAAGATAACATCTTTTGTGAAAGGTCCTTTCGTGTCAATTCATTGCCCGCTACATAGAAAGATTTATGAAATGTTTTGGCTGTGGTTTTTGCCAGAGCAAAGGAATTTTTTCGTTAAAAGGAGAGTGTCTGTCCAGTAACATTTCGACTGTAAAAGTGTTAAGTTTACGGTCAGTACTCAAAGGTATTTCATCGAAACCTGGGGGTACTGGGGACCAGTCACGTTGTTGAACCCGATTTTCTCATCTATCTCCTACAAAAAAACCCCTTTTCTTAAAACAACTCTTTTCACCTTGTGATTTTTCATTTTAGTAATGAATATAATTTTAGTTTAATAAATTTGGTCTATGGTTTTGCCCCCTAAAATCAACTAAAGGCTCAATAAGATTTTTACATAATAAAAATTAAAGATGAACTTCACTGAAATCAGACAAAAATATAATGTGCAAGACAAAGAAAATCTGTTAAACAAACATTATTGACAGCTTGGTGTCACCTTTCAATCATTGTTGATGTTTGTTGATGAATGAAATTACAAAAATGAATATCAGCTGACATATCGTAGGAGGTACTATGTATTTCCTAAATACCCAAAATGCATTGTATTCATTTAGGCGGGAATTATCGGGATCACAAGTAACATCGGAATAAGTGAGACATTGGTGCGATTATACCATCATTATCAGGGTTTCGTGATTGACGAGAATACCCAGTGTGCAAAATCGTTCAAAAGTCATCGCGATGAAAAACACTTTTGCAAAAATACTGGGTGTATTTCTTTAGAAATGCACTCCTTCGTACTGATTTCCAGCAAATTTCCCCTCTGGGTATTGCATCATATTCAGCATGAGATAAGCCGCATAACGGCATCGAGATTTACTTTTAAAATCTTTGAGCTTAAAAAGGGTTTTTAAAACAGTGCAACCATAAAAAAATACCTATACAAAGAACCGAAAAAAGCTATTGAATAAAAATTAAGCCAAAGTAAAGTCCAAAGTACGTATAACAGAATGGTGTCAAATATTAACCTAGTAATCAAAATATTTTCAGACAGGCACACATTGAATCAAAAGTTTTCAAAAACAACAACAAAAAAACAAATATGTTGTTTGCCATTTTGATGATGATGTTGTGTATTTTGAAAAACTGTACTATTAAATACCAGTTGAAAAAGCAAGTGATGCTCGAATTCTCAAAGCTCTGGTTTAGTCATGTTGCCGATACAAAAGAGTTGAATAGTAAACAACTGTGTCATCACACACACAAAAAAAACATCAGTACACTGTCAACACTGCGTCGTGTGTTGGTGTTCTATTTCATGCTTATCAAGTGCTTATTAATTTTATTTGGATAATACATGAATAACAAGTCTACCGACGTCACAGTAAGAATTCTCAATAACTCTTGTTCAAGTACATTGTTTACTCTTTCTGTCTTTTTTATAAAGAACGATTCCCACGGGAACTATTCAGGTCTAAATGAATTTCTACGCCTGGGTTCAAAGTTGTCTTGTTCATTTATTCAACTGACACATCAAACGTTGGATAAATTTTCTTTATAACCAAAATCTACCCAGTGAGCAAAATCTTCAAAAGGTCACTTCGATGAAGAACGGGAGAGCTTGTGATTCGTCTAGTTAAGATATTATTTTCGGTAAATGTCTCGTTATTTCCATCCAAAGAATACTCTCGCTTTTTCTTTTGACCAAAGAATCTATGCACTAGAAATATGATGAACTGAATTAATCCGTCCGATGAATGTTTTCGTTGCTCTTATATTTTCACTCAACCTCGTCACCAGAGTTTCTTGTCTTTTCGATACGGTCGGCGGGGAAGAACTCCGTGAACTTTGCCACGAAATCTGACCTGAATAATCATCGGTTAAATTTTCCGCCTTCGAAGAAGTACACGGTTCTTTTGTGAGCAAATAACATGGGAACTACAATGATGACCGAATGTGGTAAGAACGTAAGTTAGATAATCAAAATTTTCACATTACAAATTATTACATTTCGAGAAAGCCGGTAGTGTTGACAAGAGAGAATAACGTTTAGTCATGAGTGAAGTGTAAAAAAACATTAACCCTAACCCTAACTCCAACTCCTGCCCTTCCCAGCCCGCACATTTATTAAAATTTCTCTGCGAAGAAGTGCATTTCTATAGAAATTGACACACAATTTCAACAAAATTGCTCTCCGTCACAGTGACTTTTGACGATCTTGCCCACTGGGTTAAAAACTCGATTCATCTTCTGTAAACCACGGTAGCACACTTTTCTCGAATATGTGTTTAAACGTCGTGTTTTAAAACCTCATTAACTCATCCAATTTCGTCTTTATGTATTTTAATATTTGAGAGATTGCGTGACCGTATTTTTGAAGATAATTATTATATTTAAAAATTTCACTCGGTGGATGATTCAGAATAGTTTTTCAACAAAATGAAATTGTCAGTTTAGACTAGGTCAAAACGCGACGTTTAAACGGATTCTGTAGAGAGTGTATAATATAACTTTGTATCGGATGATATTACAGAGAAAAGTTAAAAAGAAGACGCATGAATTACTGGGATATTTTCAAAAAAGTTTCAATCGAAGGTTGTAAGGGTTTCAACAGATCCATAGTGACTTATGGTATGCTTACTACTTTGAATCCCAACTTGGTAAATGGTATGCTTACTTAACTCGTGGTTAAACAAGGGCATAGATCCTATTGTTTAGTGCAGTTTTGAACCCAACTTAAATCAGCAGAAGCACGATATATCCCTTCTATACTATATATTAAATTTATTTTTCTATATTGTATTGGGGTGGAAAGCCTTTTGATATCTCAGATCGCATGGATTATAATACAGCTATCGCTTAAATTAACTTATCAGGGATACTTTCGTCGGATAAAATTTACGTTGGGGAAAAATTTTTGTCGGGGAAAATTTTCGTCAAGAAGCAAAAATTTCGTCACTTTTCCCCGACGAAATTATCCCCGATAAGGTATCTTTGTTACCAGTATGTTAGCAGGCACTAAAACGGTATTAGCTACTGAAGACTGGAAACTAATTATGTCATGCGCCGTACTTACAAAAAACAAAAAAGGGAAATACTTTAAACCAATAAGCCTTGTAAACCCCATTGTTTTGCTAAGCGCTCTTCCAGGTTGGCACCTCCTACTGATAAATTCACGTGAACAACCAGTTAAACCCAGTGCATGCTGTGATCAACACAATATGCAAATTAAAAGAAAAGAATACATCTTGCCATTGATTGGCTAGTACCGTTCAAGTGTTACGTATGTCACAAGACCGTAGTTTGTTGATTTAACATAAGAATATTTAGCTCGAATACGTTAATCATTTTACATTCGCGTGTCAATAAAATTGTGAACAAGGTAGGTAAGCTCAACATATTGAATGAGTTTTGTCATTTTATTGGTAGCTTCGCGAGAGAAAGGAATATGAAGGTATAAAGGACATGATATGAATTTTGTTCACCTGGGTTGTCCTTCCAATAACTTCCGACTACTTTCATATGCCTTTTTAAAATTCCGTTAAAGATTGATAAGGATCTGTTGAAATCTTTCCGCTAGTTGATTTTTCTGCCGGCTGCCGATCTCAGCGTGCAGTTTACCTGAAAGCTGGAGTAATGGTTGAAAATTATAGACCCTAAAAGGCATTTATGGGAAACGCCCCTGTTAGTTATGAGACGAGTTTTTGACAGGTCTGATCTGAGATTTCAATTAATTTCATACGTCAACAAAAATAAAGTTGTTATTCTCACTGGGCGCTTGTTTGTTTTCCATGACCTGTTATGAATACTTGTCTTCAGTAACTGTTTTTTTGTTTACGTAAAAAGCATTGACCATGTGAGAAGTCTTTTTTGACATCGTCAGCAGAAATTTTGATTTCAAAGCCAGAGTTGAATAAATGAACTTGATTACATCAATTTGGTGAAAAACAAAAACAAAAGATAACAACAACAACAACAAAACAACAACAACAACAAAAAGGACGTTTCTTGTCGTTTCACTGAATCATTAATTTGAATTTAATTATAGATTGGTACATCTTTCCTGTTCGTGGAATAACAAAAACAAAATGGGGAAAATAATAGTGTCTTTACCACTCTCCAAAGACGATTGCATATACGCCAAGGATGGAAACCTCGACTGGCTGCCTAGTGCTTCAGCCCTTGATGATGATGACAAGTTTGGATTAGTAGCTTTCACCAATAGAATTAAATACATATTCATGGGTAGCAAGACCTACCAGGATACAATGAAGCTAGGAGAATGGATTTGGAAAAATAAGACCACTTATGTTTTTACATCGAATACCTCCCTTGCTAAAGAAAATTCCGACAATATCAATTTTGTTCACGATGATATCTCTACGTTTTTGTCCAGCTTTAAAAGCGACGGCGACGTATGGATTCTGGGCGGAGGAAAGATTATAACAGCGTTCGATAAATTAAATTTGGTGGACGAGATCATTTTCACTCAATTCCCAGTGGAGCTGGATGGAATCAAGCTAGATGTTCAGTTTGATAACTACACGCTTAAAGAATCTAAGGATATTGGCAACGATGCGAAGGTCATACATTATGTAAAAAAGTAAAAAACTCATGGTGTCATGTTCGTTCTTTTAGATTGATTTTATAGAACTTGAAATTTAATGCTACTCGTTAGAGATTTAACGAATCTGGATAGGGTTGTTTTTGTAGAGAGAATTTAGTAAAGCCGATTATTTATCAGAACAAAAGTAATCTAACAACAACAACTCCGGCTTAACTCGATCGGTAAAGTCGTTAAAAAGTCACTGCGACGAGAGTTTTTGAACTTTTCTGTAAGCCTTTAAAACTGATATTGTGGAAGTGTAATTTAGTTTTCTTTGTAACTGTAATGATGTAATCCATACCGATATACTGTGAAATCGTAAATGTTTTACTTATGAATGTGGTATGTTTCGGTGCGTCTTCCTAGTACCCGAATTGCAGATGTGTAGCTGGAGAGGTCAGTCAAAATTTGCGGAGGAGAGCTCAGTCATTTAAAGTAGAAAAGGAAAGCGTGCAAGTAACCATAGCGACCCTTAAGATTGAAAAGAAATATCGTCGTGTTGGATTCCTACACTTTTTTTTAACTGACCATGAATATGCCTATGCCCGAAGGCTTCTCTCTATGAGGGGTATTACACCGTCAAATGTAGTAACTCTGTCAAATGTAGTAAACCTACGACAAATGTAGTAAACACCTTTAAGTTTAGAATGAGCCATAATTAGGCCAAACACGTGAAGGTCTTCACCAGGTAACTTTTCAGGGGCTATCAGGTGGCCGCAGAATTAAAACCAAAATCGCACATGCGCAGTAAAAAGACGCTAATATGAGCTGAATGAGCCGTAATTAGGAAAAACACATTAAGGTCTTCGCCAAGTAATTTTTCCAGTGCTATCAGGTGGCTGTGTAATAAGCCTGGAATTTGCGCATGCGCATTTACAGAATGATAGTACACGTAAAATCAGTCATAATTAGGCAAAACACATGAACGTCTTCATCAGGTAACTTTTCAAAGGCTATCAGGTGGCCATATAATAAAACCAAAAATCGCCCATGCGCAGTGAAACACCCGGATAACATGACCTAGGTGAGCCATAATTGGGCAAACCTCATCAAAGTCTTCACTACGTAATTTTCCAGTGCTATCAGGTGGCTCCGTGATAAGCCTGGAATTTGCACGTGCGCAGTAAGAGACTGTCAATGCAAGAAAAATGGGTCAAGAGGCGAAACGCATAAACATCTTCATCAATTAGTTTTGTAGGGGCTGTTAAGTAGCCATAAAATGAAACCAAAAATCGCTCATGCGCAGTAGAAATATACTTGCATGAGGTTAATGAGCCGGTTCTAGGACAATTCCCCCCTGGAAAATTGCCTCCCGGATGATTCCCCCCCCCCCCCCCCCCCTCCCTGGAAAATTCCCCCCGGAGGATCGCCCCCGGATAATTAGCCCCCTGGAAAATTGTATCCTTTGTATCCTATTGAAAGATTCAATTAATAATAATGATAACCCTTACCCTAACCCTAAATTGGATGGGCTTTACTTTTCTTGTCATAATTCTACCCAAATGTTTTCACTGCATATGCGCAAAATTGGGATCTATTATATAGCCACTTCATAACACCTGGAATATTATATGATGAAAACCTTGATGTGTTTTGCTTAATTATGGCTCATTTACCTCATACTAGCATATTTACACTGAGCATGCGCGATTTTTGGTTTTATTATATGGCCACCCGATAGCCTTTGAAAAGTTACCTGATGAAGACGTTCATGTGTTTTGCCTAATTATGACTGATTTTACGTGTACTATCATTCTGTAAATGCGCATGCGCAAATTCCAGGCTTATTATACAGCCACCTGATAGCACTGGAAAAATTACTTGGCGAAGACCAATGTGTTTTTCCTAATTACGGCTCATTCAGCTCATATTAGCGTCTTTTTACTGCGCATGCACGATTTTAGTTTTAATTATGCAGCCACCTGATAGCCCTTGAAAAGTTATCTGGTGAAGACCTTCACGTGTTTGGCCTAATTATGGCTCATTCTAAACTTAAAGGTGTTTACTACATTTGTCGTAGGTTTACTACATTTGACGGAGTTACTACATTTGTCGTAGATTTTTACTATATTTAACGTAGTTACTACATTTGTCGTAGAAAATTTACTACATTTGACGGAGTTACTACATTTGACGGAGTTACTACATTTGACAGTGTATAAAGGGGTTTTCAATATTATTAAAGACAAACCATTTACAAAAAACATGTAATGAGAAAAGAAGATAATATGACGATATGGTTTGAATAACGAGCACTCATTCCTCTTGTGTTCTCTATTAACGGAGAAATGAGCCAAGAGAACCTTCTATTTCATCTTTCAAAACATATTACAAGCTGAACGAGACAGAGGTATGATCGCACAATGTCTTAAAGAAGATGCAAATTGTCTTTGCTCATTACGAGATTAGGTTTGTTGTATCTTCAAGGCGGCCGTTTCGTAAAAGTACACTGAAAGTGTCGAGGATTCTTCTCTTGTATGTGAGGATCTAGGGTTTGAAAAATTAGTGTAGTTGTAGAAGGTACTATGGTACTGCATCATATTTTGCTGTCGCACAGCGGAGAACTTTTAGGTTCATAACTTTTGGCTTAAATTATTAGTGGTGTCATGAAAATACAGTTTCTTATCTACTCTTCCTTATCAAGGGAAAAGAAAACAACACAACATGGTGCTTATCAGGCTAAAAAGATGTGTTATAAGCCTAATGAAGAAGAAATCTGAAATCGTTTAGATTTGCTGTCTTTTATGTATTTGTTCCTAGTTGTAGCTGAGCTCCACATCCTGTGTTTCCCTATCAAACGCTCACTAACTTTATTATTCGTTGCTGCGGAAGCACCTCCTGACCGTAATGAATGCAATCCAAATAAGTTTGGTTTGTGACCTTAGAAATTGCTTCTATAAATAGTTCTCTTGCTCTAGAATAGGAGATAGGAGAATCAGCGTGAACATTATGACCGTTCTTTGTTTTCGAAAGCTTGCAGATCAAGAATGCGTCAGGCGATTGCGAAATACTTAAAAAATGCAAAAAATCTTTGAGCAAACTTACGGGGCAAGTTTTTGAATAGGTTTGCGAAATATGAACTATGTATCCTTCTCTAAGTTGGTCGGTTTTAGACTGAGGTAACAGAATTTCTGCTCCTTCACTTGTAAATGATATGTCTCACTTAAATTTTTAATAATTCGCTAACTCTAAAGAAACCGGCGAAGCCTAAAATTATTATGAGAAGTCATCTTTTGTCTGCTAAGTTATTCGGCCTTCCTAGAACATCATAAAGCTGGTTAATCAACACTGAGCTTATAGGTTCCTTCTCATTTTTGGTTGAAAACTGAGCGGCCATTCAGGTTGCTCCTTCGAAAGCCAATTTAACAAAGAAATGCGTCGTCGGAGAGTCGTAACCAGCGTTGACGTGCCCCTACTTAATACCACATAAAGCGCTTGTAATTGTACTCGTTGTTGCCTTAGAATCCACCAGTGCGTTTAAGTATAATGCAATGTAAAACGGTTCGGCAGAAAGATGTTGGACTTCGGGAAAGGATGATGACCAGGCCATCCAGTTTTTCCAAGAGCTGTCGTGTATTTGTTCAGAGTGCTTGCAGCGTAAGCGGACTCCATTAGTTTTGGCAAAGTGGAAGCCCATCCTTTAAGTTGGCCTGATTGGAGCTCTTCCATATGAAGCCATGTTCCACCGTAGATGCCATCTAATTTATAAAACTAAATGTTCGCTGTATTGTAAATTTTGGATTTCCGTAACGCCTTTGCGATCGCCACATTTGAGCGTGTACTGCTCTGCTACACTTAAGCAGTCACTACATTTGAGCGTGTGCTCCTCCGCTACACTCGAGTGGTCGTCACATTTAGGCATGTACTCCTCCGCTATACTTCAGCGGACGTCAGTTTGCAAAACAAACCAAGCAATTCCTCTTAACACGAAAGAGTAGTCGTTGGTTTACGCATTAATTTATTTTATTTCAATTGAATCCCAGATTAATTCAAAATTGTAAGAATAATTCAATAACGAAAAATCAATAAACAAAGCATACGCTTTGAACCAAGCAGATCCGTCAAAAACGCTATCTGTCTTGCAATTATTGACATAAAAAGGATCTAAATACAAGCAAGAAGCCGCTTGGCTTGAAGACTTCAGGACGTAACACAACGATACAGATCTGGTTTCAAAAATACAAACTTGCCGAATTGCCAAATTACGGTCAATTCTAACAAAATGACTGGCAAATTCAAAATCAACATCTTCCATTTGTGCTTTGTACAAATTTTTATGAATATTAAAGAACTTTCAAAATTTGATACAAATTTGGCCCAAATTGTTCATTTTTGGTCAAATCAGACAAAATGACTGTCAAATTTGAAATCAGCACCATTCAATTGTGCTCTGTGCAAAAGTTCATGAAAATTGAAGAACTTTTGAAATTTCGCCTAAATTGTCCAATTTTAGTCAAATCTGACCAAAATCATTGTCAAATTCGAAATCAACATCTTTCAAATGTGATCCGTGCAAATTTTTATGAAAATTGAAGAATTGTCGAAATTTGGTCCAAATTTGGCCTAAATTGCCCAATTTTAGTCAAACCTGGCAAAATCATTGTCAAATTCGAAATCAGCACCTTTCAATTGTGACCCGTGCAAAATTTCATGAAAATTGAAGAACTTTCGAAATTTGGTCCACATTTGGCCTACATTGCCCAATTTTAGTCAAACTTGGCAAAATCATTATCAAATTCGAAACCAGCACCTTTCAATTGTGCTCTGTGCAAAACTTCATGAAAATTGGCCAACTGGAAGTCGGAATTTGACCAAATTTGCGAATTCGACAACGATGTCATGTAAACGATGCACAAAAACGTTCATAACTTGGAGTAGTAGTAGTAGGAGGAGGAGGAGAAACCACGGGTATTTTAAAGACTTTACTCCACCACGGGTGTCCTAAAGTCAAAAATGCTTTACAAAATGTTAATAATGTTAATAATGTTAATAATGGCCAAAAATAAGAAGACTTTCACTCGGGTACAAATAAAATGGCTTTAGCCTTTCAAGCCAATGCATGTTTTAATGTTTTCCCAATCAGTTTCACTGGAGGGCAAAGCCAGTTTAGTTCTCCTTGCCAATTTTGAGCGAATGTACTTACTCCTGAAGTACCGGGACAATGAAATTTAGAATTGAACATTAATGTTTTCTTGTTTAAATCATCAGAGAATCTATCGCACGTTAGTTTACCGTAATTACTCTCGATAAAATTGAACGTTTCGTTGTCGACGGACCAATTATCTGTATCAAAAGATTTTAATAATTCGTCAGCCTTTTTGTTTTCTTCCCTTGGCAGCCATTGGCTTTCAAGAACGATATTGTTTTTTAAGCAAATGAAGAAAATACCGATTGCAAGATTTTGTAATAAGTGTTTTGTGCTACCAAATTTAAATATTTTTGCCACGTTGATGTTATCGGAGAGCCATACAACAGTTTCGTGTTTCAGTCTGTTTCCGAACGATTGAAGAAGGAGTCGAACGCATAAGAGCTCCTGATATGTAGAACTTTGTTGCTCGAACAAGGCAAAATTTCCTTTTCCGATTTCGATTCCTAATCTTTCAACGATGTATCCTCCATATCCGTTTTGACTGGCATCCGAATAAACAACCTTTGTCGTTAAGGGTTCCTTAGATATGCGAAAACCGTTGTGATCTTTTAAACTTGTACGCCAAAAACGTAATTCAAAGGCGACCTCACAATCTATATCGTAAGTTTTATACCAACAATCTCTTGCCTCGATGAACTTGTACATTTGACGAGTAAATAACTGCACGAGAGGCCCCACCGCAATAGACATTGAAATTAACCGTCCTGCTATCCTTGAAATGATTTTGGGCGTGCATACTCCGTTCCTCAATACCTGATGGATTGACAAATGCAAAAATTCTATTTTTTCCGCAGGTACAGAGAAACCATATCTCTGGTGTTGATGTTGAATCCAAGCCACTTGCCGAATGTTGTTGGTTCGAGTTTACACTTTTTGAGATTCAAAACAAACCCAGACATTATCAAATCGTTTATTACTATGTCTCTTATCATCAAAGCTTTCTCAAGATCAGCATATCCGGCTATACCATCATCAATGTACATCACACAAACGATCCCTAGTCCTCTCCATTTCTTGAATGGCAACACAAGAAACTTGTAGAACTTTATCATCCCGTCGCTGAATTCCCAAGAAAAATCCAAATAATCCTGATCTTCTTCGGCAATAGAAATATGATGGTACCCGCTCTTAAAATCAAAGGTACAAAATTTAAAATCTGTTTCAACCATATCGGAAAAAGTTAACAGATCCTCATATTTGAATTTCTTAACATGTAAGTGTTTGTTTATATGTCTCAAATCTAACACAAGACGCAGTTCATCATTTCGTTCGGCTACTGTTAATGAATTGTTACAAAATGGTGGTTCCAATACTTCTACTATACGCATTTGTTTTGAATCAATTCTTTTATAGAGTCTTCGACAAAGTCTTCATGCGATAAACTTGAAGCATTATTTTTTGCATAAAAAGGACTTGGTTTTTCTCTGAAGGGAAGAGAGTATCCATTTTTTATCACATTGAGAACCGTTTTCGAAGCCTTAAGTTCGTTTTCCCAATAACCGACGTTTTGCTTAAGTCTGCCTGCAACGTTCCTGAGTACCCTCTCCTAAAAAATCCAAAAATAACCGGACTAGGGATGAAAGTAATACCGGTAGCTCAAGTTAATGAATAAATAGCAATAATACATACAACTGATTTCAAAGTTTAAAATAACACGATAGCTGAATTGTTTACAAAAGGAAGGCATTAGATTTTTGAGTCATTTCGTCAATCGTTCGCGAGAAAACAGTTCTTTGCCATGTTACCTAACCTGCCACAGTTAAAACAGGGTCCATTTACCCTCTTAGGATAAGTTGACAATTGTAGACAATTGTAGGGGTTTGGCATCTTCCCTCAGATCGAATTCTCGACAATGAACTTTTGGAATATGGACTAAAATTCTGCTTTTTGTACGATTAATTTTTCTTTTCCCTATTAGATGCGGCTGACTTTATGGCCTTTGTAATTTGTTTATCGTCATTTTCATCAGACGCAAGCTCGTCGCTTAAATATTCGTTAAATATTCTTATCACTTTCATCCTTTTAAGAACAAGTATTTTACCTTTATCCAGCTTTTCTTTGGTCTTCTTGAAATTTCCTCCCCAAAGTTCTTCGGTAGCCTCATCGAAACACACCTCTTGTTGATGCTCGTACATTTTTCTGTTACCTTGTTTTCGAAAGTTGATGCTGTCGGCTTTCAGTTCTTTTTTCATTTTAGACTTCATCTTCTTAAATTGGAACTTTTGGCCTTCGAGTGCCTTTGAAACGGTTTTCTCCGCTGCCTTGGCTGCTTTTTCTGCAAAAGACGATTGGACACGATCCATAGCGCTCCGATAAGCCCAGTGATGTCTTCTTTTGTGATGGACATGGTGAATCGTGAAAACAGTTAAACTTAAAGCTTGACACACGCTACTGTTAACGCCTCAGAAAGATTTTCCAACATGTGCCTCCTTTTTATATCGTTTAATGCGCATGCGATTAATTACATTAATACTCCTTACTCTCCGTCCGTCCGTCGGAAACTACGCATACTCCTGGTTATTGGAACCCTGACTTATTCGAAATTTTCGGTTATTCGAAGTCAGTTTGCTTTCCTCTTGGATTCAATTGGTTAGTATAGTATACTCCCAGTTATGGTGTTGCTAAAGTCTACGTTGCCATATTGTCATCAATACGACTTCAGTGGATGATCATTAGTATTCTAAGATTTTGTTGCAAATGGTCTAAGGATTAATGATAGAAAGTGCGATATTCTATTATTACTTGCTATTTTTGCACCACATACTGGTCTTGTAACTGGTTCTTCTATGAGGTTCCTGTAATTCTTGTGGATGTTTCGTAATTCATACAACGGTGGTATTTGCTTGTTGAACGTCTGAAAAGATTGTTTTACACTATTGTTGCGTCTCATTGTTGTACACCATGAAGTTAAGTGTGCATTTACGTTCTCTTTTATGGTAAATGTATTGATCTTGCGTTACTTCTGTTGGGGGAAAGGTGTGCTTCCATAGACTTTATAAAATTTGTTGCTCTATCTTCTGAAATTCTACCAGATTTATCACACACGATTTCTTTTGATTTTATTCGTTCTTTTTAAAGATCTTAGGCCGGTTCTTGCGGATTTCGTGAGGTTGGTGTTGCCCTTGTTTTTCGTTCGATATTTCTCGATAACCGTATACATTTCTAATTACGCGTTGTTGATTTTAGTTTTCATTTCATTGTCAGCGTAAGGTGGTATGCATACCATTTCATTAAAGGGTAGATTGGTGGTTTTTAGATTCAAATTGTTTTGTTTATAAGAGGAACGAAACTGTTGCTTATTGATAAGCATTAATAGAAAATAGAAAATGTCCCGTCTGGACGACCTTTTCCCATGGGATGGGAATATCAAGATTTTAAACTTCATTATCTCAAAAATGACAAATCTTCATAGTTGTTAGACGTTTTTCATTCCACTTGATTAGATCTTTCGATTGGTATATAATTTTCCAAAAAGGTGGAATCGAAGAAGAGTCTACAGATCTCTTTGT
This sequence comes from Turritopsis dohrnii, assembly GCA_027922465.2. Classification (NCBI taxonomy): domain Eukaryota; kingdom Metazoa; phylum Cnidaria; class Hydrozoa; order Anthoathecata; family Oceaniidae; genus Turritopsis; species Turritopsis dohrnii. The sequence continues at coordinate 1,828,094 of BQMF02000013.1, forward strand.
TGTCAGATCCATCTCCATCTTCATTGTTTTCCTTTTCCTTGTTTCATTCTATTTCTTTTTTTTCCATCTGAGTTTTGTAAAGGCTTTTTCCATTTCTGCTTTTACTTTTATTGTATCTATCTTTCTGAATGTAGAATATTTTGGTGGTAACGTTGACGCTGGATCTCTTTTTCTCTGTACATTCGAATGAAAGCTTGGATCTGTTGTTTTTCATGGTCTTTAACCAGACAAAAAATACACTCATAACAACAACGTCCCAGCGACGCAATGGATGATGATACTCTACATTGCGCAATGTAACATCACCGTTATTTAATTTTTTTTACTACAAATGATATATGGGATGGTACAGCTACCACTTATAGGCGGGCCAGCCTTTCAGAAAATAATACAAATGTTTCTTCCCAATCACGAAGGTTTGCGGAGAACGTTGGGAAACGACAAAAAAGCTTCATGGTGGGTTTTGAATCAGTGCAACAGCATATTCGATTGATTCGCTGATGACCGCAGGTCTTCTTATCGATAGGGTGCCTCTGACACACAATACGGTTGATCTGAAAAGTGCAAATGATAGCTTGGTGCATAGTCAGTTGGAGATCACACTGTTAGGGAGGTTTTTTTTTTCCGATAACATCACACCAAGTGCACGACGAAGCTTTCACACTAGCGTCCTATGCCTCCAGTAGCTGCAAACGCAAGTGGTGTGAAGGATCCACCTTCCACGTCGATGATAAGGCGCTTGTAATGCCACTTCTTCTCGGATTCGTTAGAAGCAAAGGAAGATTTATGGCTTTGAGTCGCATACCGCTGAGCGTACGGGTTGAAAGCCCAAATGTCGAAAAATGCTCTTGTTGACCCAAAATCCTCTTGCGCCCTCGTCTGATCTGGCTGCATCTGAGGTGATGGATGCTATTCCTAGTTGTTCACCGGTAAGTTGCTCGAGTTCCGGTTCTATTTTAAGGTCTTTGCAAACTTCATTGACCATCTCTGCAAGTATGTCTCTCAGATCGTTGTGGCGTTGGTACACAAATCTAATATGAAGGGTTTGCTGCATGCACAATGTGATGGTAAAAACTTCATTGACCATCGGTTTCGTGTTGCTATCGCATCGAAAAATTCCTGTTTGGTGAGAAGGGAATTTTCAGAAGCAAGATGCTCCTGGTTGCTTTAGTGAAGCCTGGTGTGTCATATCACCCATTTCAACTAAATCTGGAACTGCAAAGCCACCAAGTTTCACAGTACAGGAAGTGATAACAGCTTTCGTTCTAACTCGCTGTGTCCTTCAGTCAGTGATGGTATGAGGTGGTGTCGGATTGCTTGTTGAACTACAAATCGCTTGCAGTTCTTCACCGATGTCCTGCATCACCCTTATGTGGTAGTTGAGCTTACTTATGAAACCTCCGGTGTAAAGGCGGCATTCACTACGCGTGGTGCGGATTTGGCAATTTTTCTCATCACCTTATCTGCGTTTTCCATGTTGAACGTACTTTCTTTCTGTAACTGCGCTTAAATTGTGCTGTACCGACAACACATCCGAGGTAACCAGATGTCGAAATAATTACGTCAATCCCTCGGAAGATCCTGCATGCTTCTTCCTCTCGTTCTGGTTTAACGATCAGCCAGGACTTAACTGCTTTTGGATATTATCCAAGCATAGGGCCGTATTTGCAAATTTTTTTCCCACCAATCTCGCACTCTCAAAGCTTCCCGACTACCGGCAAATCACCTGCAAACGCCACGTGACTGACTTCAACAGTTATTATCAAGTCCAATAGGAGCTTTATTCCGATGGCATAGATCGGCATCGGCATCGGGTCGCTTTGTGTTGTTCCTTTGTCAGACTTCAACTTTTGACTTCCGAGAACAAAAAGTCTCGATGGATTTCTATAGCAGTTTTCAACGTAGACAGTCATTACAGGACATATAAATTTGATATTATGCAAGAGCACTTGTTTAGTACCTTAAAAGCCTTGGATGAGTCTACTAGGAGACTAGCGTCGGAACTTTCTTCTTCGAATATATTTTGTTCATGATGTGGACTGCTGGCTCGCATCTAGTTTTTTGTCCAGTACCTAGTTGCAACGGACCTGCAGCAGAAACGATGTCTGGCCTGATCACACCAATGATCACTTTTCTTAAAATCCTTTGCAAGATCTCCCCTATTTCGATCGGGCGTATACCGAGTGATTTATCCAGTGGTCTCAAACGACAGGCAAGGTAAGCTTCCAAAGATCTTTCGCCCTGGTTGATAAGTTCTATGCATAAAACTTTCGTCATCGCCGCAACAGCTCAGCTAAGGTCGTTTCCAACTTTGCCGAAACATCTGGACGCTAAAATTCGACGCCATCCATTAAAGTCTAGACCCGATGGTCCAGTTGCCCCTTTAGTTTTGAGTACTGCTTTTATCACAGCATCTTCATCAATTTCATCGGAAATTATATTTTAGAGTGTACCGTCCAACAAAGATTCCAAAAGCTTAAGGTCCCATAATCAAAAGATGTGACTCCAAAATAGGAAAGCTGTACTCTTAACAACAGCAGGTTAGACGTCCCCGGGTTTTCCATCTTTCCATTCTATTCCAATTTTATCTGCGCACCAACACACTCTTTTTGAACACTTAACACTAGTCATGATTCTCAAAGTTATTACTTGCAGAGAGACATCTTTTGTGCAAACCTTCAGAATTTGAAACAGATATGGCCAGAAATGTGAATTCGGTAACATGTTTTAGTAAACATTGCACGAAATTGTTCATACCTGGGGAATAAACAGTTTTATTGGATATCCGATGATGCATTGTCTTTTACATATATGGCTTCATATAAAGAACATATTACACTTACCATAATATTGCTTGAATTAATTTGCTATCAGTGTGTTGTGAAAACATCTTACACAAACATCGTCATTGTCGTAAATCCCTGTTATTTACCAACGGTGAGGCTTGGAAGAAGAAGAAATCAAAAGACTGTTTTGATGTAACGATGGGGAGTTTTGATGGAGCAGAAGTATGCGAACTAGTCGGTATTTATATTCTGGAGAATCTTACCCAACAAATTACTGACAAAGAAAACGTTGGACTGTACAGAGACGATGGTCTTATGCTAACCCGCAACCTAAACGGAAGATCAGCGGACGTTAAACGAAAGGAAATAGTTTCGGTCTTCAAAGAAATCGGTTTCGACATTGAAATTCAGATTAATTTGAAAACAGTAGACTTTCTGGACGTAACGCTTGACCTCATATCTGAAACATTTAGACCTTACAAAAAACCCAACGACCAGCTGAAATATGTACATACATCATCCAACCACCCAAAGAACATACTGAAACAACTCCCAGTATCAATCAACCGTAGATTAGTAAAAAATTCATCTAACGAAGATGTTTTCAACAAGGCGAAATCCGAATACGAGGCAGCTCTGGAATCTAGTGGATATAGAAACATAAAACTTACCTACAAGAAACCTGAGCCTAACAACCACCGTAGGAGGAGAAAACGTAATATTATTTGGTTCAACCCACCTTATAACAAAAATGTCTCGACCAACGTCGCCAAAATTTTCATGAAGTTAATCAACAAACACTTCACCAAGGAAAACAATCTACGGAAAATCTTTAACAAAAATAACGTTAAAGTGAGTTACTCTTGCACAGAAAACGTCCGCTCGATCATCAATGCCCACAATAAGAAAGTTTCTTCGGACACACAAGCGACCACCAAAGCGTGTAATTGCCGTAACAAAGCAGGATGCCCACTAAACGGGAATTGCAGAGCCACTTCTGTCATCTATAAATGCGAGGTCACCGCACCAAACGAGGAGAAGAAAGTTTACATAGGTTTGACTGAAAAAGAGTTTAAACAAAGGTTCAACGGACACAACCAATCCTTCCGAAACAGAAAATACATGAACAGCACGACCTTATCAACACATGTATGGAGCTTAAAAGATCGTGGCACTGTACCAAACCTTAATTGGTCGATCATTAAGCATGTAAAGGCGTACTCAAATGTATCAAAAACGTGCAGACTGTGCTTACAGGAGAAACTAGAGATCTTATCCTTCGAGAAAAAATCTGAACTTTTAAACAAAAGATCAGAAATTGTTGCAAAATGTCGCCACATGAACAAATATATGCTAGCTAACTATAAATCTAAAGACTGATAATTACACCTTTTGTTCTGTTTTATTGCGCTATTTATTAAAATCTTACGACACAGCAATTATCGTACGTTTACGTTTGTAAATTGAGAATTTTTTCATTCTATACATCATTTGTAGCAGCTGATGATTGGAAACATGAAACTCAGAGTTCTGCTCTAAAAGAAGTTTGTTATTATTTTTGTATATTCGCTCCTGATACTTTTTAGTCGAGCACTTTATGAAGATTAGCAATCACTCATAACCTTCAACTACACAAACATTAGCCAACCAATACCTCGTCGTTCTAATCATTATCAAAAATTTGTTTATATAGCGTTGAACGCTCGAAATGTCGTACTTGTCAATAAATTGGATGTGTTGAAGAAACTTTTTTGTTTGTTTTTTTTCTCGATTATAATTGTGATTTCATAAAGTGGTTCGTAGTGGAAAGAATCTTGATAATTTTGAACAATGTCATCTTTTCCAATGGGAATTTAACACAAATCTGCACAATGACTAATAATGCACACCGGAATTCCCCAAATTAATCCCTTCTTTAATTTATACTGAATTTATTCTCAGGCACCTTTCATTTCACTATAATATTTTGGAGTCAGGAAAACAGTTTTATTAGACATTTTCGTTCGCCAATATATGAAGTTTATACTTTCAGTACGTAGATACTGTTTTGGCCAATTCTTTCACGAAGTTAAGTAATTTGTGCTATGACAGTTCCAGTTGTTTGCTTCTTTTCAGTATATTCAAATTTCAATGTGACATTTCCTTCAAATGAAATGATTTATTGATAAGATGTATTCACCAGTAATCTTGATACTACATGCGTTTCTGCCTGTGCTCTGATGTTGAAAGTTTTTTTCACAATACAGTTAATAAAGAAACTATACAATTATAAAAGGAAAGGAAAGAAGTCTTTGTTCTTCAAAGATTCTACGATGATGCTTCTACAATTTCTACAAAAACATAAACGAAATTGGTTGGAGAACCCTTCACGAGTTGTGTGTGCATATAAAACTTTTAAAGATTGAATTAAAGATTGCTTTGAAAACTTGCTTGGCTTGGAGACGTAACACAAAGATGACATATCGTTAGGTGTAAATTTTTTTCTTCCATCTCCATTTTTGGAAAAAATCATCCCCGATTGTTTTCAAGTTTAACAGGATTGTTTTGTTCTTTCTTCGTGATTTTTTTTTTCCAAAAACAAGCGCAAAATCTTCTTCAAACGGCAGTCTTACCTTGTTGGTTTCTTAAAGATTCAGGGAGGTTATAAAATTTAAAATTTAATTTTCTCATTTTAAAAAAATTGAAGATAGAACAAAATAATTCTCACCTAACAATGTGTACTCTTCAAAACACAACATTGCCGAATTGCTAAATTTTGGTCAAATCCGACAAAATGACTTCCAAATTCAAAATCAGCATCTTTTAAATGTGATCCGTACAAATTTTTATAAACATTGAGGAACTTTCGAGATTTGGTCCAAACATGGACCAAATTGCCCAATTTTGGTCAAATCTGACCAGATGACTGTCAAAGTCAAAATCAGCACCTTTCAATTGTGCCTTGTGCAAATCTTTATGAATATTGGAGAACTTCCGTAATTTGGTCCAAATTTGACCCAAATTGTCCTATATTAGTCAAACCTGACAAAATAATTGTCAAATTCGAAATCAGGACCTTCAATTATTCTTTTTGCAAATTTTAATGAAAATTGGCCGAAATTGCTAATTCGGCATCAATGTCATGTAAACGTTGCACGAAATCGTTCATAACTTGGAGAGTAGTAGTAGTTGGTAGGAGAAACCACGGGTATTTTAAAGACTTTACTCCACCACGGGTGTCCTTAAGTCAATTAGGAAGTTTTCATAATAAAACGTCTGAAATAACTTCCAAAAGTATTTCAAAAGTATAAGAAAGCTAATATTTTTATGAAATAATGTTAAAATGGCCTTTCTTTTAGCATAGAGTTTTGGGTCTGTCATTAACTATCCTAAATAAACAACCTATCCAAAATCCGAACTGACTTTCCGAAAACGGCGAGAAACTGGTACGCAAATAGATAGAATGCGTAAACCAAACAATTTCCTATAGTGAACGCGCGCGGAAAATTAATTATCTAAAAAACTTTCGTTTTAATTCAATAAAGTTCAGACTTCGACGAAGTAAATTATTTAATATTACGCTCTGAATGGTACAGTATCTAGTTTTGTTTTAGTTTTATTGACTTGATAGTTTTGAAAGCACTTATAATAGTTATGATGACCAACAACTATCTTATCGGTAAAAATTTTGTCGGTACAAGTTTTCGTCGGACAAAATTTTTCGTCGGACAAAATTTTTCGTCGGTACATATTTTCCTCACTTGGCCAAAAATTCGTCATTTTTGTTTAACGAATAATTTAAGCCGACAAAAATTTGGATATTGTGCGAAATTTCGTTATTGCTTGTTTTTTTTTGTTTATTTACTCGATTTTTGACATTATTAACAAAACAGATGGGAAAAGATTTGATTGTAAGGCGTGCATATTTTGGACGTAATGAAACTGGTAAGTGTGAGCATAACCAAAAATTTTTCCAGGTAGCGGCTTTGAATAATGTTTTTTTTAAAATGTAACCCTAGTTAGATTCATGAACTATTGTAAGAAAGGGCTTATTTGGTTTCTAGCACCAACGCTGTTAGAATTCTACAAGAAGAAGGGGGATAAATCTGGACACTGGATAAAAAAAAGTCTGAACTGTTTTTATGGCAGTCGGCATCTTATTTTACAAAGGGGATGTAAAACAGAAAATTTAGGAAATTGTTAAAATGTTTCGTCGGTTAAAATTATAAGCCGGTACAAATTTTACAAATGTTTCCTTAAAAATTGCTTCCATAAATGTTAAGAATGTTTTCAGCGATACAAGTTGTAGTATAATGAAAGTATTTTTGAAGTTTCTTTACTGACCATCAAAAATCTTCCAAAATATTTAATATTGGATTTACCACAGTTAAAGGATTAATGGCATTTAATAAAGTGAAGGCTTGCGAATTGAAAACACAATATTTGCCTAACATATTGGCTACTGTATACCATTAATGACCGATTAAGCGCCCAGGACTCAACAAAGCGCCCGATTAAGCGTCCATGTTTAGAGAAAAAAATTGGAATAAGCGCCCAGGTTCGATTAAACGCCCAGGTTCAAAACTAAAACTGGGCACTTATTAAGCAAAAACATAAAATATTGAGAAAAACATGGTTTTTAATTCAGCATAATGAAAGAAACTTAATAACGCGTGAATAAAGTATTTTAATCTCAAAGTGAGAGTATTTATCGAGCTTTTTTTTGAAGTTGCTTGAGCAGGACACAAGCAGTTCTTTTGTCAGTATTCAGTGAAAAGATAAGCTGTATTTTATATTAACCGCCCAGGACAAGGGTATAATGTCGTTAATGGAGAAATCTCACAAAACGTCTCATTTTACGTCTCTGTACTATCATTTTCAACCAAAACAATAAGAAAACAAAAGATTTTAGTGCATTTAGCCCTTATTTTTCATCTTCGTTTTAAACATGGGAACTCTCGATAAATTTTTTTTTCTCCTGATGAAGTTCCAAATTTTTGTTTTCATGTAACACTGACGAAATCTTTTTGACCTTTGCATGACAATTTTCAAGAAATAGGTGATAAAGTTTGCAGAAAAAAAAATTCCAACAAAGCTTCCTCGGTGAAAGTCAACTCCACGTCAAAAGGACGAAGACGAACAACGACGACGAACTTTGCGGCGACGAAGGTGACGATGTTCTTTTATCTTTGTAAGAATTCCCACAAACCGAAACAAACTGACTCTTTAACTTGTAATAATTTATTGGAATTGAAATCTCGAGGTGTAGTTATTTATTCAAAATGTATAAATTAAAATTTTTATTCATGAATATCTATACAATTGACGTCAAAGGGTTCTAAAATGTTGTCAAATCACAAAGATGCGAAGAGATTTTGCAATGGATTTTAGAAAGACGCAGCAAAGTTGCTTGAAAAAAGTTGCAATCTAAACATCAAAACGGACATTAGTAACGATAACAGAAGTCATCACTTTAAAAGAAAAACAACCATGTGTTGTAACAGATGAAAAATTTTTAAAAGAACGAACAGCCTTACTCCACAACAAACAACTGACAAACAACCCTTTCGATGATCCAATCGAATTTGTCACTACCCAGTAAGCACCCGACGTTCAAATGGCAGTCAGGATTTGGTGACATTAACGTCGCGACCAAAACTGACCAAAGCTGACGTTTATTCGACGTCGTGTTATGGTCATAGTTAGTCATTACCACATCTGACGATCATATGACGAAGATGTAAAAATCAAAATAATGAACAAAAAGTAACTTTTGTTGCTATATCTACATTTCGTTCACTTATAATTGCACAAAAATATGTTTCCTACTTCAGTAACGGTAAATGAATCGATGACGTCATGTTCACGTTCAAACAACGGTCATTAAAACGTCAATATGACGTCGCTCTTTTCATACGAGTTTGATCATAAAAAAACCCCATAAAATGCGTGAAAAGCCAAAGAAGCGATAATGAATAAAAGCGCTGCCCCAGGCAAAATAGAATTTAATTCTTTAAAACTAAACCCAAACTAAATAAGTGATTTTTGAAAACGTTGGGGAGACGTCGTAACAACCGTTTTTTCGACGTCCATACAACTTCATTTATATTCATTATAATCAAAAAAATAATACGCAGAGCTGCGAAGGAAATTAACAATCCAATTTTCAGCTATTTTCCCGCTGTTCTTTTTTTATTTCTTTGTTGGCCAGTAAGCACAAAGACGTTGTTTCAACGTTGTTTCGACGTCGTATTCCATCGTCGCATGACGGTTGTTTAATGGTCGAAATGGAAACAGCAAAACAACGTCGGATTTTGACATCAAAACGACGATTAAGAAAACCAAAAATGACGTTGTACGGACGTTGTGCAACGGTCAAAAGTCCGAAAACAACGTTGCATTGACGTTGTAGCATGGTCAAATTGACGACGAAAGGTAATGACAACAAATGAAAAGTCCCCAGCGAGAATTGAACCCTGACTTCTAGCATGAATTCTGAATTCTACGGCGCCATGACATGTCCTAATGTATTTGACTAATATCAAAATTACCAACTTAATTTCGAGTAGGTTAAGATGGACAAGAACGATATGACAAATACACTACACTACGGCGCCATGACATGTCCTAATGTATTTGACTAATATCAAAATCGCCAACTTAATTTCGAGGAGGTCAATAACGATATGACAAATGTTATATTTATGTTATATTTTATTTTCCCTTTTGCTGTTATGATATCGGTTAACGTTTTTAAATCCATACCTGATAATTTAGGTAAATTTAGGTTTAAGAATTTAATGAGCCAAATCGTTGAGTTTTTCTTCAATATCTTATCGAAGAATAAATATTTTGGCAAACATTTTATATTAATGGATACAGCATGAAAGCTCTTTCTTGTGATATAAAATTCAAAATATTTTATAAAACATGAATGAGTATACGCCTTGAAAGTTGGTGGATAAGACATTTTGAGACACACTGTACAAATAGGTAATTAAATTTCACTGACAGAAATACTTAAGCGATAATTATTATCACAAGTAGTTGAACAAAACGTCATGAAATGGTTGCTTCTTTTTTAGCCAATCATGGGGCTTAAAATTTCTTAATCTTTCTCAGCAAGTGTGACCCATCCGTCAAGAAAATGTCAATTAAAACCAAGTACACGCTTTAAATCGTTTGTCAGGTCAACCTCGAACCCAGAGTCTAATAGAATTATTATATTTTCAGCCAATAGAATTCGTTAATTCAGTAGCGTTCGCCAGGGTCTTCTTTGCCACTATCCTGTATATCGAAAAGACAAGAGACCCTGGATTCGAGGTTGTTGTCAGGTATAGTTTACAGCGTTGTTGCAAAAAAACACAAACAAAGGAGTAACACAGAAAGATATTTTGCGCATAAGCTGATTTCTTGTATTTTTAAGATGAGAGAAAGAGCAGAGTCAAGCTTCTCGGAGAAGGAGTTGGTACGAAAACTCTACATGTGTGTCTACTTGAAACCCTTTATTAAATTTTTATCAAATAAAGTTGGGGCATCGTGGAAATTAATTTTTACATTTGCCTAAATGTAAAAATGAAAAAAAATGGACATCTTCAAAATTTAAGTTCACATAAAATCGCAAAGCTCTTGTTTCACTAACTCAAAAATGGATTATTGACACTCATTTTGCACAATATTCACAATTGATTGGTAACCTCATTTTTTGACCAGCGATCATCGAATTCGAAACGATCCTAAATGGTTTTACTTTGATATATGCCTGGTTGTTTTTCTTTTATTGGTATTTGTGGTTTATTTACGAGTTGTTCTTCTTAATTATGCTTTTCTGGTTGTAGTTTCTTGATTTCAAAGCGAAGAAACGACACAGGTTTTGCTTTATTGTGTTCCGAAGACAATGCATTTTCACTGAACGTTTGGGAATATCATCTTCAGTGCGTCCTGATACTCATTGTAAGCATTGTGACTATGTTGTAAGCAACGAAAATATACTTCTCTAAAATAAGCCGGATTCGCTATGACATGATTTTCACGACGATTTTGCAACGACTCTTTGAGAGCTGCTTTCTGTATAAGACCAGTTTATTAGACCCGCACAAACTGTGAGAGAAATGAAGAGATTTTCTTCTTATGACACAAATACATAGTTTGACGTAAAGATACAATTTATAAGACTTTTTTAAAATTATAAAAAAAACCCCCCAAAACAACTGCATGATATTGCCATAGCATATATCTATGAGGGGGGTTTCGTGTCATAATGCCGTAGCAGGATGTCGTCGTCGCAGAGTACGGCGACCTTCGAGTGTCGCAGTCGCACGTTACGCCGACTCTCGAGTGTCGCAGTCGCATAAGATGTCGTTGCAGAAGTCACCGTCGTAGCCTCCCTTTGATTGTCTGGTCCTTATTTTACATGACCTTCTCACGGTAGTTCGTCGTCGCATTTGTAGTTCGTCGTCGCACTTGTAGTTCGTCGTCGCACTTGTAGTTCGTCGTGGCTCTTGTAGTTCGTCGTAGCCTCGTATGTGGCAGACTCGTTTTCAAAAAAGACTCCGATTTATTCCGATTTATTCCAGCAGAGAGTGCGCACATGGTCAGTTCTTCACAAAGATGTCGCGAGAAAGCTTGCTTGACGAGATCCAACTCAAGTTAAACGAGTTAAAAAAACAAATCAAGGCAGAGTAAGTATACTATGAGCTCTGAATCTCCTGCATCTCTCTTTTCCATCATGGGGTACCTGTACTTCTCCCATCCAAATAAATTTTTAAGTTTTTTTTCATAACAGACTTTCTCAGTCTTTTTTGAAAACGAGTCTGCCACATACGAGGCTACGACGAACTACAAGTGCGACGACGAACTACAAATGCGACGACGAACTATTTGAGAGATTCATTTCATCCGTATCTTGTACCGTGACAATTATGGCATCGTATGATCTAGAAATCGTGCAATCTAAATTTTTAAATCATAATTCTATTGGTCTAAAATATTGTCTACTTTTCAGAGCGAAAATCAGTTATTTTCTTCTGTACATGTTCGTCGCAACAAAAATTCTGACAAAATATTTCTGACGAAAAAAATTTCGTAAAAATTGTCGTATGACAATTAGGTGAGAAAAACATTTGTCGCTAAAATGTTTACCGACTGAAACATAAACCTACTTTTGTTCCCATCAGGACACGGGACACCGACGAAATTCTTTTCGATTAAGTTCATAAAACGACTTTTGGCAAATTATGCTAATTACTTTGCACGAGATCACAATAATTTAGTTTTCTTAACAAACTACCAACACACGATCACACAACATCGATACTGATTATTATCTCAAAATAATTGCTCTTTATGAGGATCGAGGAGGCGTGTTACCTATAAAGTGTGTAAACATTCAACTGCCTCGCTATTCCGTTTCAAATGCTCAAACGGATTTTGAACATTCTGTACTAATCAAGACATCATGGGTCTTTAATGTGGTTAATACTTGTTTGTTTCTTATAATCAAAATAATTATTCAATTCTTAAGGAATCTATCTGATAATAGGGTTCTTTATTGCATGACAATATAATAATGAATGAACTTCGTTCAGTTGTACTCAGTTTTTTGTCGAAGAATTGGTATTGAAGAGAGAAGATCTATGCTGCTGCTGGAGAGAGGAGGAAACATGAACGCTCGAACGTTGTTATTGTTCAACATATTTGGCGCTATTAGCAATTCGTGGTGCTTTAATATTGATTTTGAATATACAATTCTTAAAACTGGCGCTGTAGATAGCTTCTTTGGGTTTTCTGTTGCTGAATATCAAGAGAAAGACAATCATTGGTAAGTATAGCCCATTTTCCTCTTTTTATTCGCCTTCAATCATCTTTTCTCCTGTTAATGTACATTAATTCTCCATTCCCTGCAACTTTATTTACTTTATTTATTTATATAATTGATATAGATATCTTGGATCAAAAGAAACATGTTTTTAAACATATATTTATCTTTCAGATTAGTAGAGAAAACATCATTTCTGAAAGAGGTCAAAGGAATTTACTGTGTGTAATTTTGAAAAGATAATGGATGTTATTTTAATAACACTTACATAATTGTTTAAAAGATTTAAAAAGAAAGGTTTTCTTATGAATCAAAGTGAAACTGAAAGTTAAATGCTTAATGAAACATTTTTTATAATGTCTGTTTTTGATATGCATATATATCAACAATATTGCAAGTTGCTTTATTTGTACTATGTATATATGTGTTTTATAGTAGAAAACTATTATCCCAGCCGGAACATTTGTTAAAAAATCTCTGCAAATGAGTGCATTTCTATGTAAATATGCACACAATTTCAATTAAACTTCTCTCTGTCACAGTGACTTTTTGGCAATTTTGATGACTGGGATGTGCTGATTTCTTAGCTTAGTTTTAGTCTGAAGTGTGTACTTTTATAGGGATGAAGACAAGGCACTGTTTTTATCCAAACAATTTATATACTTTCAGAAATCTATAGAAAGTTTCTTCGGTTAAAAGTACTCAAACCAATTTTTTATGTCATTAAATTTTACTTTCTTAAGGTCAAGAAAATTGTTTAATATTAACCAAAATTTGTATGCAGTATTTTTTAACTGTTTATTAAGACATGAAATAATATTGTATTTGAAAGAAATTTTCCTTCAAATTCACTCAAGTGCAACATTTTTCTCAGCAAGTGTGACTTATATCAACTTAGAGGACATTATAAGAAGAAAATGTAAAATTTTCTTCTTCTTCTTCTTCTTCTTCTTCTTCTTCTTCTTCTTCTTCTTCTTCTTCTTCTTCTTCTTCTTCTTCTTCTTCTTCTTCTTCTTCTTCTTCTTCTTCTTCTTCTTCTTCTTCTTCTTCTTCTTCTTCTTCTTCTTCTTCTTCTTCTTCTTCTTCTTCTTCTTCTTCTTCTTCTTCTTCTTCTTCTTCTTCTTCTTCTTCTTCTTCTTCTTCTTCTTCTTCTTCTTCTTCTTCTTCTTCTTCTTCTTCTTCTTCTTCTTCTTCTTCTTCTTCTTCTTCTTCTTCTTCTTCTTCTTCTTCTTCTTCTTCTTCTTCTTCTTCTTCTTCTTCTTCTTCTTCTTCTTCTTCTTCTTCTTCTTCTTCTTCTTCTTCTTCTTCTTCTTCTTCAGTTTTACTTATATACACAATAAATGGCCTGGTCTTTGAAACAATGATACTCTCTGATGTCATTATGCAGCAATTACGAGATTAGTTTGTTTTGTCTTTCTTGTTCAAATATGGCACATGTTAGTAAAATTTATGAAATTTTTCTGTGTTTCAACACAAACACAGGTTGCAACGGTATCACTGCGTTATCATTTGTTATATAATATCTATAATCAATAGGATATTTCATAGTTTAGTTCAATAAAATTTAGGTCTTACCAATGTCTTTATCAGAGAGTTATGAAGATGAAAATGCTTTTTGTTACATGTTCTTCAGACACTTAAGTCAAGAAAATGTTAATGTCTGCACAGTGTTATATATAATTAGCAAATTTTAACCTACAAAACATTGTTAAATTCTATAATTTTGAACATTTATTAGAACCACATTAGTGAAATGTATAATGTTTAGATGTTTTCCAAGAGTTGGGAATGCTGATTATGCCAACTACAAAGGTCTTTCAGTTAGCTAAGGTTCTGGGTTTTATGTAGAGATGATTAAAGGAGTGGTATCGTCATTTCAAATTTTATGACAAATTTTAGTTTAAAAAATGTATAGTTAACCTGCGTTAAAGCTTTTTTAAAAATCGTTTTACTTCCGAAGATTATTGAGTTTTTAATTTTTTTATAAACCCCCGTCTTTTTTTCTGATGAAAAGCGTGTGACGTCATTGAAGAAGTTTCATTTATTTTTACTTGTTATGTCAGTGCAAAGGAGCGTATTAGTTTCTCATGTTTTCAAAAATCATGAGTGAGAATTCAAGTGAAGAGGAATCAGATGTTCTCAGCGAAGATGAAGAATGTAGTAATGAGTTTTATTCAAGGATTTCACAGAGAATTTTAGCGGTTTGAGCCATATAGTTTTGACCCAGTTGCTGTAAAGAACATGAAGAAGTCCGGATGATGATTTTGATGACGAAAATGCTTTACCGGAGAGAGTTGGCAACAAACAGTGATGCAAATGTGTTGCAAAGAAGTTTATGCGATCGAAGACGATAAATTTCAAAATAATTTTTTGTACAAATCAAAACGAAAAAAAAAATACATGCAATATTGAGTTGATCATTGATCGTAGTAAAATTCATATATTGAAAGTTAACGTTTTTCCAATTTTCCGTTTTCCGTGCAGGAGTTCAAGAATCAATAGCTCATTCTATGAAAACAATATTGAAATAATCGGTGAAACCGAATAATATTCAAATGTCCAGTTCGAAGAGAAACACGAAAACAAAAATCGAAAAAACACTTGCACACAGAAAGTAAAAGTTCACCTATGTATAACGAAAAGTGTAGATAAAACATTAAAGTAAAACTCCTTATAACATGTTTACCATCAAATTTCTTCCAAAACATGATTCTTTAAAATATAAGTGACGTAAAGATGGAAGATTGGCCTCGCTTCAACTTTGAAATCCATATTTTTTAAATATGAATTTTAGGTAATCTAAACAAACTAATGTTCTCTCCTTTGGTTGAGTCACTGTCGCATCCCACAGCAGCACAAATAACCATGTTTTTCATTAGATTTAAAAAAAATACTTAGTTATTGCTTGAATTTCAAAGAACACTCGCTCGATTTGAATGCAAAACATCGCATCAACACTGAATATAATTTCTTCAATGACGTCACATAATTATTACTAATTTATTCAGCGTTTTAAGCCTATGTTTTAAAGTGGCATTTTATAGCGAAAAAAAGACTTTTTTTCCAAATTAAATTTATTTTGTAGTATCTACATTAAAACAAGGGATATACGAAGAAAAAAAATTTTTTCAAATTTTCATGACACCACCCCTTTAAGAATAGCATAAATACATTCTGTGGGAGACTTTCGTATATTCATGTAACCCTAAATTTCAATATTGAGAATCTTCTTACGAATACAACCATATTTACAATGATTTATATAAACTTTTTTTAGTATTAAGTAATGCAGACTATTTTTAATGGTATTACAACATACTTTTTGGAATGCTTCAGGTTTTAAGTAATTATACAAATATACCGGTACAGAAATCTTGCTAGAAATGTTTTTTGATTGTTTTCATAAGGGTTGATTTATCCTTTTAAAATCTCTTGATAATTACTCTAATCTATTTTGTAGGTTATTAGTTGGTGCTCCAAAAGCAAATAGTTCATTTTTCACAGGAGTAAATCAAGAATTCTCTGGAGCTGTATTTCAATGTGATGCGCAAAGTATATCAACACAATGCACAGAACTTAGATTTCCGTTTACTTCTAGTATGTATAATAATGTTTATTGAAGAAAATGTTTTTTCTTATTGACTTTTTGTATCTGTAAGACACAGTTGCTGTTTGCTTTTTTCCTGTTCTTCATAGTAAAATAAGAAATTTAAATTGAATTTGTTTAGTAATTGATTGAATCATTATTAATTACGTTGATGTGGATGTTTGGATTTTTCCAGGCATGAAGATTACACCGCTTCATTCAGATGATATTTTGCTTTAGGCCCTAGTGAGGAATCCATCCTGAACCAATTTTTTGGAGTGTCTTTGAAGACTGGAGGAAAGGACAAGTCAATATTGGTACTTGCTTTTCCGTTTTCTATGGCATACATAATGGTTGTGTTACCGTTTCGTTTAATGAATAAAAAAAAATATGATTGTAATTGAGTACCATATCTTTGGTACTTGTAGAAGCAAAGTAATATATACTTATTTACAGATTTATTCGTCATTTTTGAAGCTATTATATTAAATGAAACTTACAGCTAGTAATCTCCCACATTCCACACCCCTTTTTTTATAGTATTGAAAGAATTCCCTATGTAATGACTGATTTTTGTTGTCAGTATAAAGTGAAGTTAGATCTCTGCCATGGGGTTTTACTGTAGTTGATAAAACAAGTTTGTATGAAACATCTTCCTTAGCACAAGTATGAAGTTGTGATGAAGTCTAGTCTAGGAAGAGGTCGAACAATTTAGAGATCTGATGTTCATTTTGCCAGCAGAAGTAAAGTTCTTATTAGCCCTGCCAGAAATCTAAAATCTTTTAATGATTTGAGTAACTCATTAATTTTCTAATTTGAATATTTTTTTTCAGAGCTGTGCTAATCGTTTTGAATATTATGGATCTAGTGGAAAGTACAGGCTGCATGAAGGAAGATGTTGGGCTTTATCAAATGAATTCAAACCTGAAAATATGTTTGGGCCATGTCGAGCCAAAAACTCAGGTAGACATGGGTTGTAAGATGTAAGATAGATAACTTTTTCGATCTGCAATAAAAATTTTTCAATTTTCTTTTAGCTGGCGGAAAGGTTGCCAATCACCTGAATTATGGGCAATGTGAAGCTGGTTTGAGTGCAGATATACTTCCTGAGGTACTATTAGTTTCGGTGCTTTTTCTGAAGGGGGTAATTGATTACTCAATCTAAAAGTTTTTCTTAAAAAATGAGATACAAGCATTTTTCACTAAGATCACCTCTTTGGTATACTGAAGTATTTCTATTGCATTGTTTTTTGCATAAACCTGAAATGCAACAAGAGTGCTTTAGTCCCGCAGCTGCATTTTTTGTTGATTTTACTTGCAATGACTAGCTATTTCTTTCTTATCTGTTTGTTTTAGAACAAGGATGGATTCATCAGTTTTATAATGGGTGCACCTGGTTCAAAGACATTTTCTGGTAAAACACTTGTTTGCTGGTTAAACAATGGCTGATTTTTAAGTAGTTCATAAAGTCAACTTTGGCTGTCTAATTTTATGATTGTTGAAGAATGACCTTTGTAACATGCTTGTATTTAAAAAGAATCAGCTATATAACTTTAAAAAAAAAGTGAATTCTGTGATACTCTCCGTTGTTACTATAAGAATTGTTTTTATTTTTATTGTATAATCATTAATTTTGTTCACATATTTTAAGGTTAAGTGTTTGTCTTTCTTTTCTTAGGGCGTATATTTGATCGAGATAATGATGACAAATTGTTGGAAAGTGGTTTAGGATCGGATGATGAAAAGGCTTATAGTAATAGTTATTTTGGTGAGTGTATTCTGTTTGATTATCGTGAGAATTAAATTTTGCAATATTAGCATTCTGATGCCATACTTTTATAGGATATTCAGTCACGCATGGATATTTATTTGATAAAAAGGAAATAAGTAAGTATGATATTTCCCTTATTTGTGCGGAAACGGAAGCACTTTTTATTCCAATCTTTTTTTATTTTTTGTAAGATAAGTTTAAAAAATATATAATTCTTAAACAAATTAAAAACTGTTTTTTATAAACCAATTACAAACTGTATTTGTGGTTGGTCCACAATAATCACAATACCTTATTTTCTTACTTTTTATTTTTAAATCTGTTTGTTTTTCTAATCATTTACTTTTTTCTCTTTAGTTATAGCTACTGGTGGTCCAAGATTTGCAAGTTATGGCAAGGTATTCATGGTGTTCCAACAAAAGCCCCCCAAAAAGCTTTTTCTACGTTAGTTAACTTTGTCATCTCAATAACATATATAATGTAATCTTATCTTATATCTTAGGTTTTACTATACAAACGTGGGAACATGGATAATTATATACAAGGATTACCAGATGAATCAGATCAGGCATGGTTTTTTAGCTTTTGGTAGTTCATGAATGAATAAGCAAAATGCTTCATTTTATGTGGAAATGCTTAGTTTATAATTTATAATTTATTTTAATTTATAATTATCTCAAAACTACTGCAATTTTCATATGTTCTTTAAAAATGCTTGTTTTTAACTAATAGATTCAGATAGCATCTGGTTATGGTATTGCTATTTGTACTATTGATGTCAACAATGATGGGTAAGTATGCTTCATTTGTCAGCCCTGTTTTCGAACTAAGGACCGAACCTGATCTAGGGTAACAGTAACAGATAATCCTGCTACAGTCATAAAGTTTGTGTTTCAAAATTATGTTGAATTGTTAGTTATTGAGATAAATTCATAGTGTTTGTTACTGGTTGTCATTGTTTTAGACTTGATGAACTGATTGTTGGTGCACCATTTCACTCACTAGAGAGCAGTAGGCCAGACCAAGGTTTGGTTTATGTATATTCAAAGGCATCTGGAAAGGTAGTTAATTGTCAGTGTATCTCATAAATATAACAGTCACTATATGTGTGGGAAAAATCACAGTGAAAATCTTTACCATGTTAGATCACATGGGGAACATTGGAATCACTGTATTGTATCTTCTATTGATATATTAAGGCAATTGGAACCAACAGGGATAACTGACATTTTTTGGGTTCCTCGATATTAGCGTTGGTTACATGTACTGTTAGCCATTCTGTGATTCTGTTTTTTGGCTCTAACTTTTGGCACATTAAATGATGTTTCTCACTCACTCTTGCAAAATTAAAAGCAGCAAAATGTTTTCTTCAATCTTCCTTTTCACTAAAAAATTGGTTTTACTACTGACAACTATACTGTGGCTGAAAAATGGGAAAATATTGGGGGCCCTGAAATGATAAAAAAATTATTTACTATTATATTGAAACTTGTAATTTTTTTTACCATGTCTTAATTGAAAACAATGTGTCAGAATCCAGTGACGAAAAATTAAATTACTGAATATTAAACAGAAAGTGTTTCTTGCATAGCTTGAAAATATGATGCATTTTTGATAGGGCATGATGTCATAGCTACTATATACTAATATTGTCAAAAACGATGTCTCACCTCTGCATGGTTTTATGCACTCATTCTTATTGACCATAAAACTTCACTGAAACAGTCACTCTTTAACATAAAGGTGTAACACACAGTCGTTATTATAAATAAGATTAGTATCCCGTCTGAAAGTCTTTTATGGGATTTAATTTTGAAAACAATATGTGCAAATCCCGTGTCCAAAAAAGATGATGAAAAATAAAATCACGGAATTACGAACAGAAAGTATACCCAGAGCTCAAAAACTGATCAAAAAATTATATGGGATCGTTTCACTATGATTAATAATTTAGGCCTAAAATTTTCATTACCCCATTGCCTATATCACAGAACCCAAAAACGTCAGTTACCCAATGGTTCCCCTGTTACAATAAAAAAAACTGAGGTCACGCCACGTCCTATTATATGATAATCATAAGAAAACGCATGGTCTAACAAGGAATGTGGCCAGGATTAAGAAGATTTTGATTGTAAATTAAATGAAATATATCACTCTCTTAAATAAGTGTGACGCAATAGATAAGTTGTTCACTATCCTATGAGCGGTTGCCACGTAGCAACATGTTATCCTGTACAGTTGATTATATAACCTAGTTGCAAATTCAAGTACATCTTACCTGTGCCTAAAAAAATGATATTAAAACTTACAAACATAACAGTTTGAAATAGAATTTTTCAAACGCTGTGTTAGTTTACTAAAAATGTTTAAATGCACATTTCAGAATTTACTGACTTTGATCAGAAAACTTGATACATCAAAATTTGCAAGTAACAATGGCATTGGTGCTAATTTTGGTTATGCAGTTGCCAATGCTGGTGATTTGAACCTTGATGGTTACAAAGGTGAAAAAAATGTCTTGTATACAATAAGTTGAACGTGCTATTTCCTTTTGATTTTGGTTTATTAACACAGTTACAAAACGTTTGCATTGTTCATTAACATTGTTGAGGTTCTGTGTCTTTATAGATCTTGTTATTGGGGCTCCACATGATAATGGCGGAATAGGAGCTCTATATTTGTACCAAGGTTCAAAAGATGGCTTAACTAAAGATCCAACCCAAGTAAGTCCTAATCATGCATGTGAAGATTGATATTCAATTTAATTTGGGTCAATTTGGTTTTCCCTTGTGCTCAATAGTTGGTTCACGAACTCATTTGGCAGAGAGCAATGAAGTGTCGTTCTTGGAAATGTTTCTGTCAGTTTAAATTCTTTAACTTTTTTACTGGCACCTGTGTAGTCTTGAGATAACATGTCATATAACAGTTTCTTCCATGTTATTAGAAATAGAATTAGGGTTCAACATTACATAAAAAAATTGAAATGCAAGAAAGCTCCACTTTTTCAATTATTTAATTTTCACACCATTTTAATAGATCATCAAAGCAACAGAAGTTCAAAGTGGTTTGACTGACAATATTGGTTTACGAGGATTTGGACGTTCTATTGGTGTTGGTATGGATCTAGATGCTAATGGTTATGATGGTGATTAGATTTTGTCTTCTGCAGTACTATTTTTGTGTCACAATATATGTATAATGACGTTTTCCAGAACTTTGACAACTTCAAGATTTCATATCAAGGGAAAATCATGACACTTCAGTTAAAGATGATGTTACCCAATGAAAATTAATTAAAAAGAAAATTATGTAAAACTTGTTTGAATTCTCAGTTATCTTTTTAAGGAGAGTGGAGATCACTCACCTAAAAACTGAACTGATTGCCGAAGAGATGTCTAAGTTCTGAAATAAAAAAAACATGACATTTCTGATTACATGCTTTTTATTTTATAAGCATAGTGAAATTTTGTTGAGGGTGAAGTATTCTTATGGTTTACCGAAGAATAAGGGTGAAATATTCTTAAGGTATTCTTATATTTCAGAATAAGATTCTGAAACAATGTCACATGTACACGATATACCAACAATTATGTTGCAAACTTATGAAGACAGCTTTCTGTGTGATGTTTATATTTGTTTCTTGCACATTAACTATGTTTTTTATTCTTATGAAACTCATCCTGGTAATATTCTCAAGATCTACTTAAAGGCGATTTTCACCCTGATATTCTTATAGAACCTATTCTTATAAATAAAAAAGCGTGTATATTTGTGCTGTAATATTATAAGTATATATTTCATTGAATTAATGTTTGTTTTGAAAACATTATACTAGCTTGATTTGAAAACTTCTGAATAAGTAATCACCTCAGTTTGTGTGACTTGAATGAGTGAAAGCGTGCACAACAGTGACCATTCCTTTAAATGGAAAAGACTGACTCTATTAGAAAATCCTTATCAACTATAGTCATAGATTTTTTATATCAGAAATATGGATGATGAATGAAAAATTTGATGGGATATAGGGTGGTTTTATTCCGGTTATCGACTAGACCGGCATAGGTTTGTTAGCAAGACTTGAATAGCATGATGATACTGACCATGTTTCCTTTGTGCAAGACAGAGGAATGGTTTACTATCTATACTCGAAAATGAAGTGACTAAAGACAGAATCATGGTGTTCATCATCAATTAAACGCTTGAAAGAAGAATTCTGCAATTATTATAGGAAAATAGCCGCCAAGGCGGCGTCGCTCGCCACCAATGTTCATATGGCTCAGAATGTATTTATACGCAGAAGAGAAGTAACTTTAATGTAAAAAAATCGCAATATATAACAGAGAACTGTTTACCCAGACATACAAAACCAAACATTGAATAACGTTACAAAATGTTATTTCAAAACAAATTGATACCTTCCAACTTTTTCTTTCGTGCCAAAGTTACTGGACTGCAATCATTAATCAATTTTTGAAATGATATATAGTCTGTTCTTCCCAAAACCATCAACATCATGATTAAAACCATGAGTTTCATTTCTTTATGCTTTTTTTATTATTTCCTAAAAGAATATATAATATTTCAATTGTAATACCAAAAACCTAATCATGCTATAACAATATTGAAATAAATAACAAAACAAAAATAAAAAAATAAAAAACAGGAAATTTAAGTACGCATTTATCCTAAAAACAATAACTAAAAACACAAATTAACCCAGAAGATAAAAAGTAACAAATAAAAACATAATGCCAAACTTATATACCCAGGCATAGTACGTAAACGATTATCATAACACAAAATAATGCATAAACATGATAAAATATAAACTTAAGAAAAATACATCCAATAACGCTTCTTTTTTGTAGCACAGTTTCATTGTACAGTAATAACTAATGAACTTCTTAAATACGTAATTTATTCTTCTCTTAACTAACCCTCTCAACATCATAATTTAACCCATGTGCTTCATTTCTTTTTTAACAGATGGAAATATTCAAAAAACATACAAAAAACTTAATCATACTATGACAATATCAAAAGAAAAACAAAACAAACTGAAAGAATTTTTGAGAACACATTAATCTAAAAAATATATAATAATTAAAAACACAAAATGTATATGACAGAAAATTTTTAACAAATAAATGGAAACATTCACATCCGTAGAACCATTTTCAATTGCAGCTCAAATCTCATCCTAATTCGAAACACAGCAATAAACATCGATTTTATTCTTTATTTATCCAGCATACTGATTTTCTTCTAACTAAATAGACTAAACTTTGGTTCACTTTCCAGCACACTTTACTGTGCTGTGTAAAAGCATATACTTAAAACACTTTTTTCTGAAATTCTGGTACCATTTTTATACACTGAAAGACATAGAACTGCTTTCTTTGTTTGGCTCATCCCTCTTATCCTTTATTTATCCACTAATACTAACTGTGTTTTAACTAAATAGATACTATTTTAACTTTACCTCTCAATACCAATTCATATCATCATATCATGTTAGTAAACAATATTGATCATGATCTGTAGTAGCCATTATCAACTTCTAAACTCTTTACTTTCTATATTTCATACCTGTAAACAAATTAATAACACTCGATTTACTTTCCAGGATGCTTTCCTATTGTAAACATACATTTTCTCTTTGCCTAATCGTATTATGTCGATATTGAAAGAAAAAATTCAAACTAAAAGAATGTTCGAGTACAAATTTACCTTAAAAATAGTAATTAAAAACACAAACGTAAAGACAGAAATTTGTATAGCTAAAGAATTTTTAACAACTGAAAACATTCTGTGGAACCATTCTTGAAAACAGGGTAAATTCTCCTCTCCTAGCTAATTCAAAACACAACAGTAAACAACCCTGCATTCTTTATTTATTCAGCATACTAATTGTGTTCTAACTAAATAAATATATACTATTTTAACTTTGGTTTAACTTCAAACATAAGAGGATACCTTTCAAAACCAATTCACATCATCATGTTTGTAAACAACATCATCTTCTGGCAGCCATTTTCAAACACTTCTAAACTGTTTACTTCCTATATTCATACCTGTAAACAAATTTTAATAACACTTTTTATAACACTTTATTTACTTTCCAGCACACTTTTCTACTGCAAACACATAGCTAAATATCCTTGCTCCTACTCTCTTTAATATTTATTTTTTAACGTTAACTGAAATTTGTCTGCCATTTTTATAACACTCAAAGACGAAAACACTGGTTTCTAAGTTCCCCAGCACCGTTTTTATGTTGTTTTTATGTAAATCTTCCATTAATAATAAGCCTTATATACTTTATATACCTTTTATACCTCCCATCAAAAGTTCATCGTGAATAAAAATGGCAAGTGACAAAATAAACATTATCTTTTCTGCAGCCATTTTTAAACAACTTTCACTGCACTTTGCACTTTGCACTGCACGTCTGAATAGTAATACTTGATAACTCACTTTACAATACAATACAATAACAGTAAAAGTATAACAATAAAAGTTTTAAATATATATATAACTTTCCCGTTTCTTCTTCAAAAGAGCAGCAGAAATGAAGAACCTTATAAACGGACTCTGTTGCTATGAATTTTTCGGCCAATCAAAATAGCGCATTTCAAGAGTTTTCCTTTATTAGCCAATAAAAATGATCAGCGCTGGGGCTTCCCCATATATAAGATCCTTTTGCAAAACCACTGTTCCCTCATTTTGATGCAGTAGGAAACGGTTTCATTTCGGCCTTTTTACTTGGGCATATAAGCCCATTGGCGAATGGACTAACTACCGCTATATGACCACGATTAAGAAGATTTTGACCGTAAATTTTGAAAAAAACCATCACTCTCTAAGTTAAATGTGTTACACACGCACGCGGATTAGTATAGCGCGATTGAATTATTTCTTGTAAAACATTGAGCTTAAGCAGATGGAGAGTGCCTTGGTTGGTAGTTTTCTATATAGTTAATGCAGTATGATGGTAAAACTTATCTTTAGATGTTCTTGTTGGTGCATATGCATCTGATAAAGCTGTCTTACTGAGGTTAGTCCATGTTTCATTTTCATTGACTTATTATCTTCATCTACAATGTAGCAAAGTTGCAGGTCATTGCATAATAGTTAAAAGGGATCCCAATTACTGTTGCTGTACTCAAAATGATATTGTTCTTCAATTTCACTCGATCAAGTTTGTGTTTCTTGTGAAATCTTTGTTATTATTATTGAATTGAACTTTAACTCTGTGTACCAGTTTTCTCTGTGATATGTTATTTTACATTGGTAAAAGACTTTTTTCAATGATTTTCTGTCATAATCATTTTAAAGCTGCTATGAAAAATTATTCAAATAAGTGGTTAGACCTTGAGATGCCGTTATAAGTACCCATAAAGATTTGTAGTATAGTAAATTACTTACTTACTTAGGCAAGCTATTGTAAAGAAATGTTTTGCATGGATATGATTGATTTTCAGTTTCTTTTAAGGAAAGTTTTTTTTTATGCTTTTAAAAGCCCTGTGTCTTATGCTCATCACTTATCAAGCATTAACCATGCAGTTCAATAATTTTTGGTTTGAATACAATACAACAAGACATTATCAATAATTGCTTTCTGAATGTTTGTTTAAACATATGTCAGATGAGGCGAAAACCAATCCACATAATGTTGTCAAACAATATTGGATGAACATTTTATTACATTTTTGTTTTTTTTGTTTTTCTATGCACTTTTTGGAAGCATTTTCTATCTTCCACACTGCCTGCACCCTATTCGTGTAGATGTGTGTCATTGGCTTGACTATAATCATTTAGGAGTCGACCAGTGATCAATGTTCATGCTAGCATATCATTCGACCCTAAGGAACTGAATGTGACCAATAAACAATGCAATAAACGAGGAAAACAAACCACATGGTATGCAAATCTTGTTTCATTAATATCTATTATCTTTTGCTTACTTTTCTTGGAGGAATCTTTGTGCCAATCACCTTTCATCTTTTGTGATTGTATTTTCCTGTTCTAATACATTCTGCTATGAATGAAGCCTTTTGTACAACTCTATTCTATCCTATTTTGTTTTTAAGTTTTGACATGAAGTTTTGTTTCAATTTCTCGGAACCATCATCGAAAATCTATACTGACCCGAATGATGTTATTCGTGAGTATAATTTTTTTCCCCACACTTTACTTAAATGGCTGGTTAGGTTTTTATGTCTTTTCAACACGTTATTATTTCTAGCTATCAAGTACAGTATCGTTGCTGATCCAATCAAAGAATCAAGGGTTCGCTTTTCATCGGGACTGATTACGTATGAATTTGTGGAAGATACTGCTAAAAAATCTCGTTGTAATACATTGAAAGACCTATACTTAATCTTCAATGATGCAAGTTGTTTAGAATTCTTATTATTCCATAGCTTTATTAGTTCTAACCAATAAGGGTTTTCAGAAGTAGGTCCTAGAGCAGCTATCAAGCACCCCACTACCCTTATTTGGGCTACAAATCACATTAGGCTATTTTAGCTACTTATTTAGAACTCTTAGAGTGTTAAGTTGAATGGATCAATTCACACTGTTGCAATTATGACTTTTCAGATTTTGGACACCTCCTAGTAGGGGAGCACTTTATCACTAGGTTACCAGTTTGTGAAACAATTAACCATGAATAGGCAAAGCATTCAAATGGTTATTTCAACTTTTTATTGTGTAGGATGGTAGCATTGCTGTTTATCCTGATGTCAAATTTGAAGTTACTTATTCTTTGCCTTATGGTTCCCAAGATCTTCCAAAACCAACTAGAAGCAACACCCAAGTTGTTAACCTGAATTCATATCCAACCTTAAGAGAGGAATTCAAAGATGGAGTGAAACTAAAACATTTACATCAGTTAGATTACGAGGTACATCTCTTTAGAGTCCATTCTCCCCATTCGGTTGAAAGTCTGGCTGGTTATATTTGATGGTTATACTCTCAGTGGTTATACCCGAAAGTCCTGTAATTCATCACATTTGATCAATATTGAATTCAGTATCCTACTCTTACTTATTAGATCTCCTTCAAAAGAGAGTGTACTCTGTGCATTCCTGATTTGCAAATAGCCACTAAACTCAACCAGTAAGTTTTGTCTTATTTGCTGCTGTCTGTCTGTAGTTGTTATTTTGAAGGAGGCTATCTATCACATCAGTTACTTTTTGTTGTGTGCTCCATCAACTTATAGCTCTTCACTACAATGCTGCTTAACTCATTCTTTCTTGTTATGGTAAATTAAAAGCCTATCATATCAAGTTGTATAAAAAATTTCTTTTTCAAATGATACAATTATTTTAAATATAAAACAACAACAGAAAAACAATAATCTAATTATAATAATCCGCAATCGTGTGTAACACATTTAACTTAGAGAGTGATGGTTTTTTTAAAAATTTACGGCCAAAATCTTCTTAATCGTGGTCATATAGCGGCAGTAGCCACGCAAGACACATTCACGATTAGTATAATAGCACGTGGCATTTGACGTCAGTTTTTTTTATGATCACGGGGATCCATTGCATTGCATCCCCAATCGAACGTGACGTTTTTGGGGAAATATCTCAAGAACCAATAAGGATAACTGACGTTTTTTGGGGTTCGCGATACGGGTGATGGGGTGACGCAACAATTGGGCCTAAGTTTGTTTTGGTACTGCGGCTATGACGTCATCAAAATCTTTGATCGAGGATATCTCTGTAACGGTTGGTCATAGCGAAACGATCCCATACATTTTTTTGATCAGTTTTTCGAGCTCTACAACATGGGTGCACTTTTAATTTGCGAATCCGTAATTAAAATATTCGTCACGGGGGGAATGCGGTATTTGACACATCGTTTTCGAAGTTAAACTTGGTAAAAAATTTTACCCGGGTTACTAGTGGAAAGATAAACAGAAAAATAAATTAAGAATCAGCTGCTTGATAGCATTTATAAATAATCATTGTTTGATTTCGTTCCTATGATTTCTTTCTAATTCTTTCAAGAAAAGTGTTTTTTGTTAACAAGTGCAAATGTTTGTTTTAGTACCTTCGGGCTTGGCCAAGATCAGTTCCAGTTTAACATTACCATTCTGAATGCTGGACGAGATCCTGCCTACTCAGTTGATTTAGCATTTAATTTCACCGATGATTTATTGTTGGAAGGACTAAAAATTAAGCAGGTATATCAATTTTGATTAGAAAAAGAATCGATATGCTTATGAATTCTAATTAGGATTTTTGGATTTCTGCGAAAGCAAGAAATACATTAAAACCAGCTTTGTTTTTCTTTTTCTTCTTTTTCTTACTGTCCAAACCTAGCGGTTTTTTGAAAATTCATGCGTGCGTTTACATGAAACCATGCATGTCAGCGGGAAGAAACCCTTTTAGATTTACACAAGTAGATTTGGATTTGAAGTTGAAAAACGAAAATATATAGAAGAAACTTATAAATATCTTGAACTGTGATCGTTCTTTTCTAACTAAAAAGAAATTCTCAAGGTTTTGTAAACAGAAGAGTCAAAAAGGTATATATTTGTTTATTTTTAGTGGAAACATGTCTTGGGATTCTTTAAGCATAAAAACAAAACAACCTCATTGTTTCGTATATGGGCTGTTATGCTTTTTAAGATCTGGATACTTAAGCTCAGCTCAGTTTCCTCTTCATCAAAAATGTCTACTTTGCACCACTTACTTTTAATGTTTGAAGTTCAATATTTTGATGTTTTTAATATTTTATTGTTTGATCAGTTGTTAAGTTATACACTGTCAATGTCCCTTATTGTGAATGGCTTTCCTAATCACATTAAATTAAAACATCTTCCAGCTGTCTGTAAATTCAAAACACTGCACATCATGTAACACAATACAAAACTGTCCTTTCAGTAATAATATGTGTGTGCTTTAGGACATACATATAAGTATATATACTTTTAATGATCAAAATCTTTGTTAACTTTTTGTGTTTGGAATATTGAGAATTCCGTTCGTAATTAAGAAAATTGACGGTACACATCAAATGTTTAAAGAATATGATTTACATACGTACACTGTGATATCTGAAAAAGATCAATATAAGCTCAATAAAAGATCAATATTTCGTACCCGCAAAATAAAGGGTGTTTTATGTCATACCTACAATAGAGTTTCACATAGTGTCCATTACACTTTCACAATGCATATGAAATCAGAAATGCAATGTTATGTTGTAAAAATCGTTCAACCTTTTTTTGGATTTCCTAAAGAATTTTTACTAACAGGTCATGAATGTCAACTTAGTAGATCAAGAATGTGAGTGCATGTCATATCGTTAATCAAACTAAAACAGAAATTTCTGATTCAGTTATATGTTGATTTTGGTCTGTATGGATGTATTTTACATGACCAAAATCTGTGTGCCTTTTTGTGCTTTGATTTAGGAAGATTGACACCAAATATCAAATTCAGAAATTCAGAACTTTTAGAGTTTATGAGTTACGTGCATATTCATTGTGATATCTGAAAGGATCAATGTATCCTCGATATTGTTTCGTACCAACAAAATAAGGAATATTTAATGTCATTCAGATGTAATCCAGTTTATTGGCATATATACATTATAAATCTCATGTAGTGTTAATTATCCTTCTTGACAATGTCTTGGGGAATACATGATTAGAAATGTGATGTTTCATTTTGCAAATTATATAATCTTTTTTCACATTTCAAGTATGTCATATGTGATCTTTTACTTTTCATGCTTCAGCAGATTTTGCAGAAATCCTTTTGCCTGTTAGGGCATCTTGTTTTTTTGTAATGGCTGATTGATAATGTGTACTTGATGTTTAAGTAAAAGAGGTGATCTAATGATTCTGTGATTCTATTTAGAAAAACTTTGATTGCCAGTTTGGATTGTGTGAAAATGTTTTTAATAAGCTGTCTCGAGATGAAGAAGTAAGTGTTTTTGGATGACCAGTTGCTTTGAAACGGTTTTACTTAGAGAATTTACAATGTATCAGTTAAAAACATTAACGAGGTCTTACCAGTTAAGGAGTTTGTTAATTTCTACTTTACATAAAGGGACTTGTTCTTAAATTTCATTTTATTTGTAGATCTTATGAGTAAGTGTGTTTTCTTTATTTAGGTTGTTGTCACAGTGATACTGAATACAAAGAAGTTCAGGCCTGAAAGCAGAAATGTGATTGATATTACCATTTCAAGGTAATGTTACAGGCTTTACTAGTAACTCATGTTTGTAGCCAGCACCTCCACCAAACGGGTGAATATCAGAAACTTCAAATATCGTCTTCTGATAAGTAATTTTCAGTGAAATTTTCAAAGCAAATAACATTTTGTTGAAGGGTAATTCGTACTAAAAGAACACCTTAATCCAAGTTTACCTCCAAGTTTCAATTAAGGATTGCACTGTTCTTTGTGACGATATGTGTCACAGTACTTATGGTTTATCAAAGGCTAAAAGTGAAACTGAAGAATGCAAGAACAAAGCGTTGTTGTGTCTTTCTTTCTGCCATGCCACAGTCCTATGATATAATAATTCTCTAATGTCTTAGTGCTAATAAAGAAGCTAACACCACACAGGATGACAACATGGTATCTATTACGTTACAATTAAAAGTTGAAGCTGATTTGGAAGTCTTGCAGTGAGTTTATGATAATGTTTGTAATTATATGTTATGCATTTGAGAATTAGTGTAAGGTAACCGTCTCTCAACGAGTCCCTATAAAAAATCTTTGACTATAAGAAACCTTTGAATTGAGAGTTTAATAAATTGTAGCAGATACATATCTTATATATAAAAGTTGTTTTCTTTTGTTTGAATGGACTTAGCAGAACTAAAACTTTGACTAGTTTTCCCTTGTCTCATTAACTAAGCTTCAGCCATAAACAGGCAAAAAATGATATACCATTATGTGGTGTACTCAGCACAGTGTTTTTGATTTATTCATAGAGGGAAATCTACCCAACAAGTCGTTTACTCTGGTCAAATCAAAGGCGAATCTGACACAAAGAAATTAAATGAAATCGGTGATGTAGTTGACCACAAATTCATTGTAAGTGATGTTCTGTCTGTTGTGTTTTAGTGTGTATGACTGTATACTCTGTTTATAGTTTATTTTTCTATTATTAAGTATGTTCCGAAAATGTTATTTCTCTCACTGCTGACCAGAAGCAGGGTTGTTTTCGAACTGATTTAAGTTAACTGATTGTTCACATGCTTAGCATATCTTTTCTTTAACTATGAATTGCCTGTTAGGTGAATATGCTTTGAGTAAATTATTTTTCATTTCACATTCAACATTTTTCGTTGTTTCTAATCGATTTGGATTTAAGAAGTCGTTTCTAATGGATTTGGGATTAAGATGTCAGCACTCCCATCAAATCCTTAGTAGTCATGTCATTGTCTTTTTAGTCAGTGGCTAGCCGTATGTTGAGGAAAAAAAAGCATGTTATGTTTATCAAGTCTTCATCCTAAATATTGTTTCCCCTTTGTTAGATTCGAAATAATGGTCCTGATCTATTACCTGCTGGTCAATTAACGATTTGGTGGCCTTATGAAACCCGATCAGGGAAGCATCTTTTATATTTGATAGATGCAACTGGGGTAAGTATTTGCCCCATTACGCATAATTCCCATAATATTGAAGGTTCTATCACATAAATAACGATTTACATAAGTGACAGCAAGACAAGAAACTTGACAAATTTGATGCCTGCTTCGTATAAACTGAATTTATTCATCCAGGGAATGTCACCACCGAAAAGATCTCTGTAATTGCATTGGTTCATATTTAGTCAAGAGATCGTTACCAAGCCGATCTCACTGCTGAAGACTTTCCACTGCCATATTTTTCGTTTAGTGAAGATTTTTAATTTTTTTCATTATTTTGATGTTTGGTTCTTTCATGTCTCCAGGGGAAATCTATTTTACTAAGCCTTTCTCTACTGCGGTTCAGCTGACATTGATTAAAACTGGCAAACAATTTTGCCCGGGTTACTAGTTACTTAATTTGTAATTACTTGCCCCAAATAAATAATTTGCGATACTAAGTTGCCGCGATTTATAATAAAACTGTGAATTAAGACAAATTTCATCCTTTTAATAAGATGGTACCAGATTTACGACTAGAATATTACGATATGTTTTTTACGCGGAATAATTTCCTTTACTGCGACTATTACCCCATTATTATTGTGTCAAAATGTTAGGGTCTGAGCACAAGCAACAGAATGCACAGATTAAGGTTATTACGAATTGGGGCAGCTTTTTTAGTTAGGACAAGTACTACGAATCGGGAAAAATTTATTTTAAATTCGGACACAACATGGTGTAGCTTAGAGTCGCACAACAATAATAGAAGCACTTGATGTTTTGATTGTAATGTTCGAATTCGGTGCACGTTTAAATAGATTGATTGATGCAATGTTGTTGGTAAAAAATAGTTTTTTCTGTGCAAACGTTCTTGGTGATGATGGATCTTGTTCTATTTATAAGAAACGTGTACTCATGATTGACTGAGAATACAAAACTGTTTTCTCTTTTTAGTCGAAAAAGTCAACTGTTTGTCGAAATCCACACAAGAATATTTTAAAGCTTCCGGTAAAGAGATATTTTCAGTATTACCTGAACATCGACAGTAGATCAAAAAATTCAAAGTTACATGAATAGTTTTGCATTATAGGGTGATACGGTACCACCTGCCAGATTGCAAGTATGTTTTTATTCCAAGTCACTTCTGTTGAAGAATTGCTCGGATTGATAAATATTATACCGAGTTTGTTTTGTATTTTGTTTTGTTATTCATTCATTCATTCATTTTACACATTCATTGAATGTATCATTTTAATATCTACTGATAAACTCTATTCGTCCAACTCCCAACAAATTTAAATCAGCATTTTTGATGGTGAACGAACAAGTCGGGTACTGTTAATAAGGAGAGATCTGTATCTTCGGTGGAGCTGTAATTTTACCTTGTAATGTTTCGCTATTGTCGCTTTTGTCTTCCGCAGACTGGTACACAGAGCAGAAGGGTCCGTCGTAATGCTGGTAACAATACCGACACTGACAAACTACAGCCGACCATTATCCCCGTCACTGACAGTTCGACGATAGGAAATACCAGTGTCGTGACTGCCGCACCGGAAGGTGGTCAAACAACCCCTAAGAAAAAAGATAGAAGAAAGGAAGGTCTAGTTTTAGTAAGTGCAACTATTTTCGAACAACAATTTGAAACTTTGATGCAAATGACGTGACAGTTACGTCTGTGTGTTCTAGGAATGCTGGGAAACAGCCCACTGTACGGAAATCATCTGCGATTTTGAAGATTTGGAAAACGGTAAAACAGAAGCCATCACTGTTCGCTCAAGATTATGGCAATCTTCACTGCTCATCGTAAGATTGTTGTAATACACATAGACAGACCCTATTTGTCACAAACTGATCAGTTCGTCATAAGTAGCACGCTCTTCTTTTTTCTACCTTGAGAAAGCTTTAAAGATCTTTGGATTTAGCAAACCACAAAACAGTTGAATTGGTTACATAAACCTTTTTTGGGTTTTTATAAAAGATTACAGTGCTCTGCTGTTTTGGTATAGGTATCACTTCATCACATCGACATGACTGATTTATACCTGGTAAAGTCCACACCGTTTGCGTTCAGTTACATTCTTCTTTTCAGGACTATTATGGAGATGTTTTGACTATTGTGTCGAAAGCCAAAGTGGAAACCGGTACTAATATGACGTATATCGTTGATACCGACCTTAGAAACAATGAAAACGAGGTGAGTTTTAGTATAATATGTTTTCCGAAATCGATCGGTTTACGTCAGTTGATATTTTCTGTTCAGATTTGCACTTGTTAGTTCGCATGTAGTGTTATTAGTGGTAAATATGTTTGCAATCCTTTGAGAAGCAATCCTAAGCTCCGTGTCTCACTGGAACATTCGAAATATCATGTGCTCTCATGCAATTAATTGCTGTTTAAAACAGACTATAATGAAGTCTGGTAAATAAATTAACAATGGGTCTCCAAAACTTTTTTTTTCCTGGTGAAAATTTGGATTGCCCCTTCTTCTGCCTCGTCTACAGTTGAGTTTGCACTTCACTGGATCAGACTGGATTGAACTGGATATTAAATCCACGCATGCGCAACAGCAGTAATTTTTTCGTCCAAACTGATCCAGAATGGATTTTGAAAAAGTTGAACTTCCGAATCTTCTCTGGATCATAAGATATCCATCGATGTTAACATTGATGACAAATAATCTTGTATGTTTTGTTTTTTCAGTTGTATACAAACGTTAATCCAGACTTCCCAGCCAAAAAGAAGGAGAAGAAAATCTGGGTTTACATCATTGCGGCACTAGCCGGGGTTATTTTACTAGCCCTTCTCATCTTTGGATTGTATAAGGTATGATCATTCAAGTCTAAACATTCTTAAAGCGGTTTATTTATTTATTAGAGTTTTCGTAGTGAGTAACTTGCTTTATCAGTTTTGTTATGGTGTTGTTTATTGAAAGAAAAGGGTTTTTCTGGTTTTTCTCCTTTCCCAGAATACACCTTTTGTTGCGTTTGGGATCAGTTATACACTTACACGTTTTACACGTTTTTTATATAAGCAACCAAGGTCAGGCCTTAGTAGTAATGTTGCTTAAAAAATGACCATTTTTTAGTAGTAATGTTGCTTAATTTGTTGCTAAGTATTAATTGAAAAAATATGTATTTCCAGTCTTGAAAATCTGTGTCTAAACTTAAGTATCTAAGTCTAAGACATAGTACTTCAACCTAGTGTAACAATTTTAAGAAATGTGCTGTAGCTATGCTAATGCTGCATCATTTCAAAATTTCATGTAAGATCCATGTAGTACTGTTGCTTATCTTTTTGAGAAAATTTACTAGTGTTGCTTATAAAAAAAACGTGTATATTATTAAAATTTCTTGTCTTTATGAATGGCTACTTCAAACTGTACGGATAGCGGTACTGTACTTATGGCGACAGTCACTTCAGCAATTTATGAAAATATCCATCCAATATAATGCATCAAAACGAGGCCAAATGTGATGAATTTAAAAATATAAATGATGACGTACTGTTACGTTATGGTGTATTACGTTTCCTCTACAGATTTAGAATAGAAATTATATCGTTTCCCTTCCAGCTTGGATTCTTTAAAAGAAAGCGATACGACGAGAACAAATATAAAGTTCACGACAAGAAAGGAGAAAACAAGAAGTTACTCAACCATTGAAACCAGTAGCTAATGATGAGGAGGAGCGCATGTATGGAAGCCAGTCTCACTACATACTAAGGCTGCTTTGTTCAGAGAGAGTTCAGAAGGTTCTACTGTTTCACCAATATCCGTTTTCTTTCTCTGTTCAGTGACAGTTTGTGTTAGTTTAGTGGTATGTTTGCTATTCACGTGTTTGGCGAACTCGCCCTCAACTCGTACCCTCCCCAGTGGGCCAATTTGTTAAAAAATCACTGTGAAGGAATGCTTTTTTATTGAAGTATACACACTATTTCAATGAAAATGTTCTTCAACGCAGTGAATTTTGACGATTTTGCCCACTGAGATGCTATCAAACTGATAGGGAGGCATTCTTCTCTACGTTTATTCGATCCCAAGGACTGTCTGATAAGGTAGGGTCTTGACTTTAGGTTATAACACGCATTTTTGAGTATTGTTAATATTTGTTTTGTTTATCTTTTTGTTTACCTTACCTGATGATGTTTTTGTCAATGCTTTGTGTTATTACGTATGAGACTGTTATTTTATGAACTGTTGCAAAAATAGAAAGAAAAGTATTTAAACGTCTATTTTTTCTGTTTATATGTTGCGTCTGTGTATGTATTTCATTTTGTTGCTACCATATTTGTTTTGCGAAGTCACTTTACGGAACAGATTTTATGAACATTTCAGATGTTTTTATATTAGTTCTGTCTCATTAGATTTTTGTCTTTTTTCATTTACGCGCAATCTTTCCATTTTTTTATCTGGGTTTTGGAAATGTTATTGTTTATGATGTATATAATCTTTTAGAAATTTTCATAGTATGTTTATATTATGCTTTCTTTAGACAGTTTAGGTGTAGTTTACACGGCGGCACTTTTTTCCTAACTTCAATCCAACGACCTTGGATGCTAAAGCAAGGGTGTTGTTAATTACTAATGAACGGTCTGTCGAATGAAGTTAAGATAACAGTGGAGCCGTGTTACAATAGATTTTTTCAGTAACATCGCAGTTCAAGGAAAAAATTAACGGTTTTGAACATCTAAATAGGTTTGTTTTGTGCACCTTTACCACAGCATAAAACCTTTAATAGTAGTTGAAAAAAATTTAGCAGAGAAATTTGGATATGTCCAGCGTTCCTTAAAATGTAATGTTTGCATGAACCTTACCTAGATCAAGAGAACGAGGAGTTTGGATAATCGAGTTATATGTTCGTTATAAAGAAATCCATTTTGTGTTTTTATAGTGTCATCATTTCCTTTTGTTAGTAATCGTGATTATTAATCACCTTGGAAACGAAGACGTGACGTAACGAAAAGGTTTATCAGTCTTTTAAAGAATCATCTGATCATCTGTGTGCCTGTAACACGATCTTAAAATACGTTCAACCGATTTCTTTTTTGAACTGTGATTTTATCCTTATGGGCAAATTTGTTGCAAAATCACTGCGAAGGAGTTTCTATGAAGATATACACACTATTTCAATAAAAATGCTCTTCATCGCAGTGCCTTTTTAACGATTTTTCCCAATAGGTGTTGCGCACGTTTAGACACAGATAGTTATTAGAACACACACATGATAAAATACAGAGATATATGTATATGATACCATACACTTTGAGTACACAGAATAAAAAACTAGATAGCAAACGATTTGTTGGTCTTCTGACTATAAAGTTCAACTCCATAGATGACAACATCAATACTTTGACCCAAAATATTCCCCACATATTAGAATATGGAAAATTAGTTGAAGTGTTTTCGAAAGAATATTAATACAGTGGACTCTATAACTCGAACCTCGAAGGGGAAAACAAAATCGTTCGAATGATGGAGATTTCGAGTTATAGAGATTGATATTGCTATAGGTTTTAGCTTGAAAGGACTCACTGTTTCAGCTCGAATTATGGAGAGTTCTAGTAATGGAAAGTCGAATGATAGATAGTCCACTTCACTAGGAACACATGCCACGAAATGTGAAAGCAGTTCTTATTCCAGCATCGCTTACCAAGGTACCCAATTTTTTTTGCATCTTTATGTCAGACGCGCATGATTCCTTATTTTTATACAACAACGAAAACGTTTTCAATATAAGAGTAATGCTGAGCTTGGTTGACCACCTAGAAATTGTTCGTTTACGTTGCTATAACATACAAATCATGATGGCAGATTCGTAACAATAATGACAATAGAGGGTAAAATTTGATATTTTTTTAGTGTAAATGATGACCGTGGGTAACGATATATCTAGTCGACACGAACGGTCCCAAGAAGGTTTTGTGTCAAATTTTGGTTTTAAAAGCTGATTTTCGGATGAGATGTTAAAGAGATTTTCAACAAGCAGGATTCAGGTTAATTAAATCAAAATATTGAAACGTGTTCTAAAACGCTCTAACTATTTCTAACAAGACGACCGGAGGGTCGAAAGATTTCGCGTATGTTTTGAAGTATAGCGCCCCTATAAATAGCGCCC
Source organism: Turritopsis dohrnii (assembly GCA_027922465.2). NCBI lineage: Eukaryota > Metazoa > Cnidaria > Hydrozoa > Anthoathecata > Oceaniidae > Turritopsis > Turritopsis dohrnii. Next base: position 1,865,755 of record BQMF02000013.1, read on the forward strand.
ATTCTGAATACATACTCGAGGGTTCATGGGGTTGCAGAGCAAAATTTATAATAAAGCCATAATCTCCATGATTATCTCCATAATCATACGTGTATTCGAGGGATAAAGTTGATGTTGGTTGATGGAGATAACTATGATAACTATGTTCCTTTTTCTTTATCAGTGTTTTTTAGTTGATTTAATTTGTTTTTGCATTGTTGTAGGCTATTCAAATGACAGTCGTACTAAACACATTTTCTGTTTTGAGATTTCATTACAGGACTTTTCCTTCACATGAATCTTTCATGTAAAACAATCTAATGGTTTTCGTAAATTAAGCATGCGTCTTAACCTCTGCATAACGTAGTGAGGCGTAGTGAAGTTTGAAATTACAGTTCGCTCAATGTAAACAACCCTTCTAAACAAGCTTAATTCCATCGGCATATTGAGTTTGATTTGCAATCAAATGTCAATCATTTCCAGCAGTTTTTACAAATTGAGCATGTGCCTTAACCTTTGCATGTATGTGGTACTGAGTTTCAAGGCGGTAATTACTGGCTTGAAATTATAGTCACTCAACTTTAAGCAACTTTAATTCCAACGACAGATTTAAACAGTCTGTAGGCTACACGTTTGTGTTTCATAAAAATGTTACCATTTCCAAGCATAAGATTCATTTTACAATTCAACAAAATTAACTATTAACTAAAAAGATTCACTCAGAACTTTCTTTAACATGGTGAAAAATATTAAGTTCTTTTAAGTCATGGAAAACATTTTTTTCCTCCGTATCTGTATCACTCTCGTGTTTCTTTTTCACATCAACAAGTGGATTCAACTTGTCTGTCGATCCACCATTCTCTTTCATGGTAATCAATGCCATCAATGTCAAAACAATAGCCAACAGGAAACTGATTACAGCCAGAATTCGAAATGCATCGACTATCGACCAACGATCGCTTATAAAACCAAATATAATTGAACCAAGAGGGAAGCCAATAAAATTTCGATGTATATGAAATATTTTGTGTTTTGAAGTTTTTGAGAAACCTGGATATTCAAATGAAGTGGTTGCAAATTTTGTAGCCAGTATCCCGTGTAAACCCGAAAACAAATCCACCGGAATGAGTATCCACACAAGAGATCGATTGTTTACATAGCTGTACAACAAAAATCTCGCAGCCTCAAAAAACAAGGTGATTAATATGATTTCCTGAAGCTTCAGTTTTCTGATAATAGGTTTTTTAAAGAATTCGCTTAACTTTTCGGATAATTTGTGAATTGCAAACACCAGTCCGATTTGCAAGTGTGACGAGCTTATTGAATGCATGCGCTCGTAAACAAACGTGTGATACACTCCACCGCAGATACCAATGAAAATCAAACAAATTAAAACAAAACTTTTGTCGAATTCACGACAAATCCGACTAACTTCTTTAATAGCTTTCTCTGTTTTCTTTTTAACTTTCTTCCTCTCTGAAGAATGTTCTGTAGATGTTTCACTACTCTCAACAGGTTTCAGATCCAAAAAGAAAAGCACAATAACGGCAGGGAGGAGGAGTGCCAGAAAAATGTAGTATGAAGCTCTCATATGACCGAACGTTTTATTGCAATCGTCAATACTATCAAGAACATACCCGACAATTGCAGCTGTAAAAACTGCTACTACATGTAAAGACATCTTATGTCCTTTGTCGATGTTTTCTTCATCGTTCATTTTCAACGTGTAACGATCATGAGGTGAATATGAGTTATAATCTGTAGCAGCCTGTAAAATTCGACCACATATCAATAAAGCAAACATCAACATAAAGCGAAACTGGGTTCTCTTCCAAACATCTTTCTCTTCAGCTGTGCTGTGAATCATATTTTCAAAAACTTTAATAGAATTTGTGTCCTCAGTACATGTTCTGACGTCACTTTCTTTAGGTGGTAGATGATACAAAGGAAACATAAACAAAATCCACGATATAATCGACACTAATATTATCGTTTTTCTATCATTAAATCTTCGTGTAATATGACGCCAAATGATGACAGAAGTTGCTGATGTGAGAAACGTTAATCCAAAAAGTGTGCCCAACTGAGAGCGGGAAATGCCTTGTTTACGTAAACATATGGGTAAAAATGGTAGCAAAGCTGCGAAACCACTATGTAATAGGAACGTTATGAAATTTGTAACACATGACTTGTTTTTTTCCTTGTCTTCAAATTCATAAAAAGATGTCAAAAATCCACTGTCACCCTTTTTATCTTCTTTCTTGATATTCTCCTCGTCAGCAAAAGTCAATGGTATCATTGCTTCAAGAAAAACTCACTTCATATAAATGTTCATTTTGAATTTTCCTTTTCTATTATTCCTGTTTTAACCAAGTGGAGAAACAAACAAATTACATCGATACAAAAAACTTTTTTTAAATTTTTTTTCCGTTTCCATAAACAGGCTCACCACGACATTGATACCATAGCAACGTGGTAATATCAACCGAAAGAATTATATGTAACGAGTTTCTTCCCAGTTCTTAAAGCTTTGTTCACACCTGCATGGTAGTTTTTTTGAACAGCTTTGTTAAGTCAAACTTCAAAGTTAAAAGTTCTTTAATAATATTATTGTTTAGAAACAGAGTGGGAACTTCTGCAGAAACAAAAGGAACAATACAGAGATGTTGATTCAGCCTTCAGTATTTGCTCATGCAGCGATGATCTAGATTGAGTTAATTTTCGCTTCGCAGCTTTAAAAGGTTGGGCGTTATAACTGAAATTTTCATGAAAACCACATTAAGACATAATTCGTTAATTAATAATTAGCAGAGTTAATAAAAGATAACTAAAAATTAGTTTTTCAACCACTGATAGGAGTGTATGTAAGCAAGAGATGAGGGAGATAAAAAGGATACGAAGAGAAGGGATGAGCCTATTAATGGCCATTATTTAGCTGTACATTGGCTAACGGATAAGTTAAAACAATACCATAAATATCGTTGACAGTCACTTACTTAAGTTGCACTGGAGGAAGAAGCAAGCGTTATTTATTTATTTATTTATTTATTTGTTCATTTATTTATTTACCGTCATTTCTCTAATTTATCCATGCGGATAAATTATTTTGACTAAATTGGATGAATTTATTTCCTCTAATTATTAATGCGGACACTGTTTTACCTATTTCAGATTTTTCTCTAATTTAACACGGCAAAGGACATATTTTCCTTTAATTATAGTGCAGCCAAAAAAAATACTTTGAAAATTCTGTTTAAAGACGCGTCTTTCTTAGCAATTTCAGAAAAGCTAAATAAAAATTACAAATTAAAAGGCTCGTTTTCATCCTCTTCAACCTCGTCCTCTAGCAAGGATTTTGCGTGGAATACAAATATACGCCATCGCTATCGTAAGCAACGGTCAAACAGTGGGACATGTTCCAAAATTTTTATCAAAACTGAGATACTTTTCCATAAAATATGGAGGCACGCTGTCAGTCAAAGTGGTAGGAAAAGACGATTCTCATACGATCTGGCTCAAGAAGGAGGCATGGAGGTTCCAGACGAATACGTTTTCAAAACAGAAAACAAAGATCTTTACGATCAAATGAAAGAAAAAACATTGGAAGGGGTCGAAAAGTTTGAAGATAGAAGAAAGATTGGACTGGAAAATAGTTTGAAAAAGAAAGAAAAGAAAAAGAAAAAATAACGAAAGTTGTGTTTTTTTTATTTTTCCTCCAATTTAGTGCGGATAGCTAAAAAATTTCCTCTAATTTTTAGTGTGGTAGGAAAGTAAATGGTTCAAAGTAATTTATTACCTCCCATTATTAGTGCAGCACCTCGAAAATAATTATTTAATTGGCCGCATTAAATTAGAGAAATGACGGTGGTAAGGCAGGTCATACAGAAAATGGCAGTGTAATAAACACTGATGTGTACCCACAAATATATTGTTTAAGGTGCGCTGGAGGAAGAAGCAAGCGTATGGATGGACCAGAGGACTAAATACTACATTATTGTTTTGATTATACGTAATTACCTTTCTAATTTAACGGTTCGAAGTTTCTATACAAGCTTTTTATATTTGATTTCCATCGATTCACAGGTAGTTGTGGCGGGTACTTGAATTTTTGAATAGGGAAGAATTGTTAATCGTTTACCAGCATTCTCGCTTCTTTCCCCTTCTATAAGATATTTAACTCGAGAGACGAAAACTATTCGCTTTTCGATTATTTTGTCCTTTTTGATAGATACAAAGATGTGTATTTCTCAGTAGTATCAAAGATTCCAACTGTCCCGAATTCAGGTACCCTGTCTCGAAGTCCCTAAATACCATAGATTTGTCCCGAATTAGTTAAAGTCTCCACTTTCCAAAACAAAAAAAGATTTTATTTTTCGTTGCCTATTGGAGACATCATTTTCGAATTTAAAACCCGTAAAAAATTACCCAGCACTCCACATCTAACGTATGAAATACGAAAAATAACTTCATACTCCACTAGTTCTATCATTTTTTGTGTTTTTCATGTCACAGAATATAGAATTCCGCTTTGCCATTACTTTCAGCAAACTCATTCCTAGGCCCCTTTCCTCTCTTCGGAAACTTAACACATAGGGGAAACTGTCGCAAATTTGTCCCTAATTTGACAAGTAACAGGTTGGAATGTATGTAAGTATCTTCATCTTCATCACCATTTTTGCGAAATGGCTTTGAATTTGAATGCACAAAAATTTTATATTAAAGGTGATTTTCCCTGAGCACAGAATGATACGCTTTGTTGGTTGAATAAAGCATTGGTCACAGGAAAAATTTTGCTTGCGTGTCGAATGAAAAAACTGCGTGCTGTGTGAACAAAGGCTCTAAAGGGTGGAAAGAGCAATCTTGCGCGTACAAAAAAGTACGTCATAATTTGCCTCGATATATCGATATATCAGCTGCTCTCTAGGCAATCAAGATCATAATAAAAAATTGTGAAGAAAGTCACCTTGGAAAATAACTGTAACTTCACACAAACTCTACGATCATGAATATTCTGCTGACTTTATTTTGTATTTTGAGTTCTTTCATCTCAATTATTTCTCTTGAGATGTTAACCGGTGGTGTCGAAACGATCAACATAAATGAGTTAAAGAATAAGGAAGATTTTCAAGAAGGACTCCGTGTTGCTGTGAACAGATTTAATGCTAAGAGCAACAACATGTATAAGTACGAACTAATGCCAGAACCAGTAGTTAAAACACAAGTTGTTCAGGGTATTTTGTATATGGTTACTGCCAAATTTGCCCCAACTATCTGCAGAAATAATGAGGTGAGTTTTTTAGTCAATTTCCTTTTTTTTTGTTTTATTACTCTAAAAGTCAACAAAATTTATGTGTGACATATATCTACTGATATTTTGAGAGTTGAGAGAAAGATAAAACTGTGTGAAACCTAAGTGGAGCTGTATATATATATATTTAATAGCTCTATATATCATATGATAACTTTTCTGTCAAAATTGTTTTTCAGCAATAGTGTGCCGCCATGAATGACAAAACTAGTTAGCAGAAACACCAATATTGGAAAAATAAAATGTGTGTGAGATTCATAAGTAGCATATTTGGTTGGCATACCAGCCCTCTGAATTAAGACTGACAGCAAAAAAGTGCCGTCGTATTTGAAAAGTGTGACGGCAGATCATTATTTACGATGGCAAATAAATGCTGCCGTGTAAGATGTTAACCACAGCAAAACTTGATTGGTTTATTCCAGTAAAAATAACATGGTGTAGAATAATGGGTAATAAAACAGAAACTAAATATTATCAAGTGTTATCTTGAACAATAAGTTACAAAATATGTTTGTTCATCTTATTCACATCTTATAAATCGAATAGGTGACATAAACAAATGTTCTATGAAAAGAAAATGTTTGGGAATAAAAGGAATATGTCAGGGGAATTCCCAGGAATCCCCAAAATCACCCATGTGTTAGATATAACTCGCCATTGTTTTGCTATTGTTTAAGTTTCTCGCCAGTTTCTCATGGGTTTTCCTCTCAAAACTGTTCATCAGATGGCACCAGTTGTCAAAGAAAAAGAAATGAATGATTTTTTTTCATCACACAAACAAACCAGACAATCTCACGCGATTGAGAAAATAGAAAGAATAAGATAGAACGAAAGAAATGAAAGGACTTATTAAAGTATATTATATTAATTATTTTTTTTTTTTTTTTTTTTAGTTAAAACCATTAAGAAGAAAATAAAAGATATTAGATACGTATAAATTAAAAAATAAATTAAAATATATTATAAAATATAATATATATAGGACATTAGAATACCAGCGACTCGCATCCCGAAGTAGGCATAGTAACTCTAAATAGAAGTATTGGAGTAGCAAGTGGTCTAATTGCACTTTAGAAGCGAGAACAAAAGGCCATAAAGTGAAAGGATACTCTCTCAAAAGAAACAATTAACAGATAAATCAGGCAATGCAACTTATTGCATTGTCAAGGCTTTGGTTAGAAACGTCCATATATTTCCGAAAAGGTACTCTTGAACCTTCCATGCTCGATGTCCAGTACTTGCTGCAAATACTCCCTTTTCTTCGCTTCTTCACGACGCCTGAAGATTTGTGGCGTACTTAAGGCTTCTGCAGCTTTGGAGTTTACATGCGTGATATGAATGTCGAAGAATGCAGTTTCTCCTTTTCTCCAGAAGTCCCTCGCTTTGATGTCGAGTCGAGAGTCGTTGCCTGTGTTTGCAGTGTGAAGGTGAAAGGTTTCGCCAGTAACGGGAAGTAAATGTGGCTCAACTTGAACGTCTCTGCAAACTCGATCTATGCATGTTGTCAGAAAGTCACGTATGTTATCGTGTCTCTCGGAAATGAATCCCCCTTTCTTACATGACATTGCATGTTGAACATCAAACTGTTCTCCACAAGTGCAGTGTGATGGAAGATTCTCGAGTTTCTCATTATATCTCAACCTGATTGCATCATGGAATTCGCTCTTGCTGAGGTCTAAATTCTGTTCCTTTAAAACTTAAAACTAAAAGTATTAATTATTCAATGTTTGCATCCAAAAAATGCTGTCAGCAAAATTTTGCCGTCGTAATTTTGATTAACGGCAGCTTCACGACAGCAAAAGCTGAATGCCGTCGTAAATTCAGAGGGCTGGCATTGTTGTAATTTTATACTCTGTAAATGCACTCAGTAGTTTGCTGGAAACGGTAAAGTTTGAAAATAAAAAAAAAAATGAAAAAAATAAAATAACAACATAAAATGTTTTCCAGGGGATTTTGATAAACAACTGTTACAACATCATAACTAAACATTATTTCCACCATATCACCAATGTTTAGCATTGCCTTTAGCATGTTGAGTATGAAAGTTGGCAACTCTATGCTCAGAGTTTACTGTTACTTGCTGATAAAACATATAAAGTCTTAAAACTGTGTTTTACAACATAATTATATTTCTCTACTGAAGTCAGAGTGAACCTTTCCAAATCAAGCCCAACCCAATTAGCAGAAACCGCATAGCATAGTAGCTATGGAGGCTATAGACCACCCCCAATAACTTGGTTGTAAACAGTAATTTTTGCATATAATAGAGGTTTTTTGAAAATGTTTTACCTAAAATATAGCTCTAATTAGTCAATTTTTAATTTCTTGATCTCTTTGCTCTACCAAAAGCTGGCTGGTGCTTTCCTTTATAACTTATATAACTTATATAACTTTCCTTATTATAACTAAAAAGAAACAGTACCAGTCATTCACATGTGTATGTATACGATATAATTAGTCGCCAGAGTCAATCCAAGCAGCTTCTTAGTTTCAAAGCCACATCTATGAAGTTGATTTATTGCTTAAAAATCCATTATGTTTTAACTTTCAAATTTATTATCATTTTTTTTAAGGAATCTAAACTGCTCTCCAGTGAAGATTGTGGATTTCAGTCTGGAGAACAGAACAACTTTGTCACCGAAAAATTTACGATATGGTCCCGGCCATGGCTGAAAGGTGACGACAAATTGATCGTTGAGTTCAAAGAGAATTGATAATAACTCTTAATTTCGTATTGCTCTTCTTCAGAATATCTCACACCTATATATGTTTAATGATTTAAAATTTTTACAGTGTTTTGATTTTTAAGCAGCAAATGGAATTGTATACTTACGGGTTTTTTTTTTTAATACATCGTCAATTCAATGAAGAATGTAATTTCGATTTCCGCGCTGGTTATTTTATGTTTTAACTATCTATAGTTGTAAATTTGTAGTTACCACTTAACACTCGTTGAATATATCAAAAGCGCTTCTCTTCAATTTTGCTTCTCTATTTTTCTTCTATACTTCAAGTGGATCATGAAGCTCAAATGGACCAAACTTCAAAAATTTTGTTTTGTTGGGAGGTTGTACATCAAACTAAAATATTTCCGCCAGTTTTGAAATGAGATTTTTTCATGGCCTTAGCGCAAATATCGCATGCCCCAGTGTCAGTTGCAAGTTTCTCCGAATAAAGTAAAAATATGGTGTATTAAAATAATTCCGTCGATGTCGTTGAATTGACTGTAGGACACCCGTGGTGGAGTAAAGTTTTTAAAATAACCATGGTTCCTCCTCTTCCTCCTCCTCCTACTACCACTCCAAGTTATAACGTTCACAAGACATCGTTGACGAATTCGCATTTTCGGCAAAATTTGGACTTTCAGTTGACCAATTTTCATAAAAATATGCATAAAGCAAAGATGCTAATTTCGAATTTCACAATTATGTTGACAGGTTTGACTAAAATTGGGCAATTTGGGCCAAATTCGGACCAAATTTCGAAAGTTCTTCAAATTTCACAAAATTTTGCACAGATCACATTTGTAAGGTGCTTATTTCGAATTTCACAGTCATTTTTGTCAGATTTGGCCAGAAGTGGGTAATTCGGGCAAAATTTTAACCAACTTCCGAAATATTCATAAAAATTTGTACAAAACACGAATGGAAGATGATAGGAACACAAAAAAAGAGAGACTGCATAACGTGATAAACTGTTTGTTTTGTGTGCTTTTTAGTAGGAAAGTTAATAAGTTGTGATCAACATCATGAAGAATGTACATTGAACATGTTGCATGACTTCAGTTGCCTTGTTTATAGTGATCTCCATTATAACTTGAAATAGGAAGCATTTTGTTGTATGTACAGTTCTGCTTTAGTATGTATGGGACTATATATATATGTACAACAACAGATGAAAATACTTCTGATTGAATGTTGGCTAGACTTTGTCATGTGACTTTGTCATGTGACTTTGTCATGTGACTTTGTTTTGTCATGGTTATTATCCATCTACAAAAAGGAAGTGATTGATTTGCATTTGCTTGCATTTGCATTTCTCTTTCAAAATCCAACATCTTACCTTCACATGGTGTACCCTATCAAATAAAATCTCTTGAATTTAAGTAAGATTTCATGAACTGTATTTTATTTAGAGATTGAAAAATCAGTTAATTAATGGTTCAAGGAATGACTATATTAATTTGCCATAATGTAACATATGTTAATTTTGAATTGTTTACTATCTGTCTTTTTAGAAACAACAACACTAACAATAACAACAACAGCGTGATCACCTACTGCTGCCAACCTCGTCCCCAGGGCTTCTTGCCTTTTCGATTACAGTATAATCAAAAAGGCAAGAAGCCCTGGGGACGAGGTTGCTACTGCTGCAGCAACAAACAGAAAATTGATTAAGTTTAGAACTTGAACTTTTTGAATGCGAACATGCTAGGTGGTTTTTCGTACAACAGAAGGAACATGTAATCGTACATTTTATTGGATATAGAACACTATTTTTGTTACGTTGTACATAAAAGACGTTGACATTTTAGATATGTTATATTTATTTTTGTTGTGTTGATATCGAATAAAGTTTTAAATCTTTGCTTCTATCCTTATAGCTCTGTGGTTGCAATACTTAGTGAAAGGTAATTTTGGTGTCTGGGGTTCACCGTGACTAACTGCGACAGAACGCTCGTCTGTTAACAGGATCGCCCGTTTTCGGTACGGTTTTTTTCGGAAATCCGGTTGTTCCGAATAAAAAACGGGAATCAGAATACTTATTGGAATCCTTATACTTATTGGAGGTTGAGCTGTACCTACAAAATATTTCTACGTCTGCTCCTGTCTCCTCCAAAAATTTTATCTAAATAAGCCTCTGAAAAGATTCTTTTTTCAGACTTCAGCTTTGCAAAACTATGATTTCCTTTTCTGTCAAAACAAAGTGTTTATAAAATATTTCAAATAGTGTAGAACTAGCTTTAGATATATTTCGAATCTCTTTGAAATTATTACTTTACATTGATTTCATTGAATACTAGTACAGCTTTTCTATCAAACTTCTATCGAATTTTTAAATGAAGTGATATTTAGTACACATTTTGAAAACGAATAATGACTTCATCTTGTTTAAAAGCTATTATAACCCGGCCGTCCTCTCCCCCAAAAATAATTTTTTAAAGAAAGCAGCGTTTTAGTGTGCAGTGGGTGTTAAATTGCACAATGTTTCATTGATTTCATTGACAAAACATAAAGAGTACACGAGAGATACTTGAAAACCGTGCAGATGGTGTTTGAAGGTCTCTGGTGTACGAAATGTCTTTCATTCTTTTGTGGATCATCGTTCATGTAAAACAAATTGATAAATTCATGTTAGAGCGTGGAAAACGTTATTAGAATAAAATCTCAAAGAAATGACTCGAGTGTGGCAAGTATATTTTTTTTTGCTATTTTTTGAGGTTTGTTATATATTATTATGTTTGTATTATTGTTTTTTAATATTTTTATGATGTTTTAGTTGTTTCATGTAACTTTTTGAACTAGTTAAACAGAGTTTTGTCAGTGTTTGTAACTTGTATCGACGTTGAACTGGGGATTTTTGATGGACTTCATGGGTTGCAATGAGTGCGGATGATGGCAGACCAAGAGTTTTTCATCTTTATCAAATATCTGTTCTACTGAAATTTCACTGGAATAACAAAATCACTATTCTTATTTGAGAAAGCAAGATTTCTTTTTCTTGTTGTTCGTCTTACTTTAAAAACAAGTCTTCAGATGAAGTTTTCTTCCTGGGAATAGGCTCACTAAAGGATGTAAAAGGATGAAACTTATTCATCAAACCTAAAAATAATGTTTATTCTATAACAGTGGCTTTGAATCAGGAGTTCCAACAATAGGCAGTTGTTGGATATCTCATTCCTCCTCCCAAAAGTGCAGCATTTCTTATGACTCGGTCATGGCCGTGTTAGCTGATTGTATCAGTACTGCGTTTACTGGCACTTCTCTCCTGGGTGCAAAGAGGTGTCTTCGGAACGACTCTGCACGGCGAAGAAAGGGATAGCTTTGTGGAGAACGGCGTGTATCCAGGGCCCACAAGAGTGTTTCGGTGCGCAGACCTAAACATTAACATGCTGCATCAATTCATATTGTCTTTGTTGGCTGGATCTTTGATTGCTCTTGACCTACGATTTGCTTTCTTGAAGTAGCGAGGACGGAATAGCCCCTATCGGGACGTCTTATAACCTGCTGCTCTTACGATGGTACCGCTATACACTGCCCGAAGTCAAGTCTGTGAGTTAGGGGATCCAAGGCTTTCGGGATCTTTGTTCAGCAAGACGCTGTAAACATGAGGAGTTAAATATTATTTCCGTCAAAAACACATTAAGGTAGAGGGCATGAGGTGTGTTGTGTAACAGAAAGATCGTTTTACATCCTGCTGTTGGTCTTTCTTTCTCTTCTTTTTGTTATGTATTGTTTTTCTTTATTTAAAAATTTGCGATTTTCAACTTTCTCACTCTCAATAAAACATTGTTACCTTTTCTGAACAGTCAATGACATGTGAAGTCCTTATCAATCTGTATATCTGACCAGCAACGGTTTGAATGGTGTTTGACGGATTGGGTTATTTTTTCGGATTTGTGTGTTTAGTTTAAACGATGAGGTGTTAGTGGACTTAGTCTTATTTTAGCGACACATTTACATTTAGTTCACATTTATGCAAATTATACATACAGAAGTCTTTATTATTTACCATGGTATTTGTTATAGTATGGTTTTTGTGATTATGTTTTATTTTATTTTATTTTAATCTTATTTTTCTTGTTGTTATTTCTGTGTTATGTTTTATTACCTTACTTACATCTACTTATTATGTAGTTGCTTGCATCTACTTATTATGTAGTTACTTACATCTACTTATTATGTAGTTACTTACATCTACTTATTATGTAGTTACTTACATCTACTTATTATGTAGTTGCTTTGGAATTTATTTTGGATCTAGGGGAGTTTTAATGCTTCTTACTACGAACGAATATTTTTGTTTTTAGTAGTGATTTTTATTTTAAATTAGGTACTCATTGTTTTAATTTTTCATGTATGTTATATCCAATAACTTATTTTTTTTTCTGATTTTGAACTAGTGGTGCAGCTGTAACACTATCATATTTTTCTTCAGTGAGAGGAGAAAATTAGATCCATTTTGTTTTTGGCATTGTTTAAGGTTTCAATGCAGTTGAAGTGACTCACAACGACTAGTTGTGATGATAATTTGTTTCAGGGATATGATGCTCTCACTTAAGTGATCTCATGCATCCTGTCAAAGCATTTGTTTCTTTGCAGGGACAACTTCTGTGACATCCAAATTCATTTTTATTTTAGATATTTAATACTTCATGTTCTTATTTCTTGTGTAGACACTAACGGAATGCTACTTGGTGTTCCTGTGTTGTGGGAAGTTAATTTTAACTTTCATGTGCTTTTCTTTTCAGGAGAGAATAATCTAACTTGCTCTTCATTAGTAGTAGGAAAAGGGGGGTTTTGCATCACTATACGCACTGTGAGTCAGGAACCAATCAAAATTCAGAGTTTTGCATCAGCATGCACACTATGTGTCATGAGTCAGTCAAAATTATAAAATCAAAATCATAACACTATAAAGTAAATCATAGAAAAGAACATGGGAGATTATCAGAACTTTCTTCCTGCCTGTGAACTCATTATTGACGAATTTCATTTAAATTCTCAACAGTCAACGTATCGTCGATCATTATGTGAAATTGTGGCATTGCAAATGAAAAAGCTATTTCTCAATCAAGTGAGATGTTATGCTTGTGAGATAGACCATCCATCCCAACATCGACACGATTGTATGATGAAAACCATTGAAGAGCTCGTATCGGAAAATTTCATAAAATTGTTTTATTCAGTAGACTTTGAAAAAAGCAACGAGTTATGTCAAAAACGCTTTACACAAAAATACGCATTTATACATCAAGACGTATTTTTCCACGATGAACAATGTATAGAACGAACCGAAGAACTTTTATGTAAATTTCTAAAAACTTTTGTATATGTAAATAAAGAGTGGATAAGAATAAATTAATATAAAATTTATATGTTCCTTTCATTTGTGTTTTGTCTTTCCAATAAACATGTCTCTCCTCAACCTGAGTGTTTACATTGATAGCATTATTCAACAAGAAAAAGATCGTCATCCAGAACTGAATATTCGTCAAATTAAATCTACCTTAACTTATCAATTTCTCGGATATTATTTAAATCAAATTATTCCGTTCGATGAAATTATATCGAAACATCCTGATATCGGACTTATCGGACCTGGCCACGGTTGTCTCACACAATTGTTAGAAAGATGTTTTAATCGATATCGAATATTTTGCATGCATGCGATACTACATGATGCATATGGAAGATTTTACAACGACTATGAGATGGGACTAGGTTATTGTTATGCAATGACATCATCATGGATTCCACGATGCGCACGTGCTTCACCACTACTTGGACATGTATCGGGACTTTTGTTTTGTATTTTTAAAAAGATTTAATAATTGTTAATAATTGTGTTGAATTTACTAATTACAACGGTGTATATTGTAATTCAATGTATGAAAGAAAAAGCAATTCTTTAAATTTTCTTTGTATTTCATTAACGTGATGAAAAGGTAAATACAGATGTTAACACTAGAGGATGGAAAAGTTCTCACATTCGACCATCATGCCTTTCTCTAAAGACTATAACAAAGACATCTACATGACACACGTGTTAATTTGACAATTTAAGGTAGAGTATAAAAAGACTTCGTTTCGATTTCTCGTGGCACATATCGCACATATCATAACGAAAAGCAAGAAAGATGTATTCCAAAGAAATTTATATTTTCGAATTTTTGTTTGGAACTAACTGGCTAGCCCATTTTCTGTTCTATTTTACGAACAAAAATGGAACGATGGTAGAAACAACCAGCTAGACTTTTTAACAGAATATGTTAGTGAACGTGACTGGGTCTCCGAAATTTTTTTGGACGAGATAGACCTGGACAACAAGGAAGACATTCTGAATTTTTGTAAGACAGAACTGCAAAAAATTACATGCACATGCAATATTTGCAATTAGTAAGTTATTTCTAATCATTTTACTCTATACAATCATGATTCTGTACTATAATCCTAATCCTTTTTATTATTATTTTGTAGTTTCCATGTTGCCGCTGAAGAAGAAGAAGAAGAAGTCGAAGAAATTTTAAATGTGCTACCGTTAAATGTTAGTCCAAGTTTCAATTGTGTTATTTGTCTTGAAAGTCAACGTAATGTTGTGTTCGTACCCTGTGGACATGTATGTTGTTGTGCAACTTGTGCGTTTCAATGTCGTCATTGTCCGATATGTAGAAGTCCGTTTAACTCGTATATGCATATCTATGTTTCGTAATTTTGTGCATGTGTATATGTGTGTTTGATGTGTAGTTTTATGTAGATATTTTTATATTTTTTATGTAAATATTTTTGAAAAAAAAACATAAAAGGCAAGCCCATGCTTGTGAGTTGTTTTTTATTCCCAAAATCTGAGAAAATAGTATCTAAGTGTAAAATTTCACACATAACCCTCAACATTATGTTGTTTTGTGTATGCTTTTTGAGAAAAGATTTGTGTATGTTTTCACACCTAACTATGAGAAAAAACTTTGATTGAGTAAAATTCTCTCTTTTCATTCAAGTCAAATGAAAAAATAAGACGTGTTCAGGTAAATGATAATTCTTTTCTAATACATATACTATTTTACAAAATGCCCTGGAAAAACTTTATGAATAAAATTCACAATCTTACCATCGTTTACATTTCTATCCTTTACAAAATAATCAAGAATTTGTGTAAGACATTTTCCTCTAGCAAAATGAAAACTGAAAAAGACAGTGTAACCACCACACACGTTTGAAAAAGCGGACTGTAGTTGAGCAGTATTACATAAAACTGTTTTTGTAGAAAGTTCTTTTTGAATGTTGTAAAATTCAGGTGGTCTACCAAAGGAATCAACGAAACTAATGTAACTTTCTTTGACATAAACTAAAAGCCAATGTTCACCACTTTTTGATGACTCTTGATTATTTACAACATATATACCATTTAAAAGTGTATTTCTTTTAACAAACGCTTTAAATTGATCCAATGCAAAAACGTCCACGAGTAACTTTCGAATTTTCCTGTCACGTGTTAACATACAACGCAGTTCATTGGTGTTCATTTTTATTAATAATTCTTCAGCACGTTTCGAGCTTTATCCACAGTTAAGGTGTTATCAAAATCAGCATACAATAACACTGTAATTGTATTCGGTAGCGGTACAGCAAATTCAATTTCCACTCGAAGTGCTCCTCTTTTCACAATTTCTTGATGTCCTCCGTGACACGTAGCTGGTGAAACATCAAAACCAAATAACGTATATCCGTTTTTGTAATCCCTTCTATTTATATCAATTCCTTCATCACGACCAGATTTGCCAGTTGTTGTAAATAAACTTTGATAGCCTTCTAAATAATGATCTTGTTCAAAATTAAATTTCATAGGTTGTGCAGGTAAAGATTCTCCATTTATAAATACTCCCAGTTTGCTCACTGAAAAATGCTTGAAATTAAACGGATTACGATTATAACGTCCAGTATAGCTAACATTATCCACCATTCCAATAAACACGCGATTAGGTAACTGTCCTTGAAAGGCATTATCCCAATTGAGTGAGGTAAGACCAGCGGCAACAGAGTGCATGCGTACGTCAGCACGATTCAATGGATGCGTGATAGGTTCTTTTTCGAGATTTTGTTGAATTTCCATAAACTTGTGAGGAGTCAATTGAACTTTTCGTACGCACAACACAGACTCTGTGATCACTATTTTATATTGTGGATTTTCTGTACCGGACATTAACACGAAATCACTTTTATTTCTATGTAGTGTGATTCTCAACGGTAACGAGTTGACGATCAATCTTCCTTGATTAAAAATATCATGATGAATACGTCCACATATTTCTACCACTTTACTTTCGGCGAAATACCTCATTCTTTCCCCCAAACCTGTATTATTTGCAGCATTTGTGCTATCCAACTGTTCTGCTACGTCTTTACAATATAATCCCATCTGGAGTTGTGATTGTTTAGCATCAGGGCCAAAATTAAGTAGAGTTTCGAATATAGCACGATAAGAGTAGGTATTGCTGGAACTTGAAATCATGCACCCACCGAGTTTTACATCTACTTGACTAAACAAACTACCAATGAGATAATTGATTGGACCAACGTTTTCATCTGCAGCAATATTAGTTCCATCTGCTTTGATGATTTTAATTTTCATTTTGAGATAGGTATTTGCAGCATCAATGAATTTATCCATTGCATTTTCTACTGAAAATTCTATTGGTCCGCTATCGTCCAATTGAGAGATTGGAAAAATGTCTTCATAAAATCCATGTTGAATATCACTTTGTACAAACGAGGGAGTGAACAAATCTGTATCTGAGAGCGTGCATTCCAAATGACTTTCGTTTTTCTCCATTTTTAATCAAAAATATCAACTCTTTGTCGTTTATTATGTGTTGACACTTTGGAGGCCTTTGTAGGACTGACTCTTTTTCGTTTTGAACTACCTTTTAAAGCATTCATGTGGTCTTTAATAACACTCTTTGCACGTTGCTTGGAACGATTCTTAAGAGACTCTTTCAAGTTAGCACCTTGTGAAACATCTTCTAAAACGTCTATCCCAGTTTTAAGTACATGCTTTCCTGCGCTTACAAGTCCACGTTTCAATACAGGAGCAAAACTTCGAGCTAGTCCTTTGAATAATCCACCAAGTCCATAGCCTTTTTGTAATGTTGGTCCTTTAAACACATTCGAACCATTTCCATACTGCCACATTGGTTGAATACGATAATTAATCATCATAAAATTTTGCAGATTTTCTTTTGAAGACAAGCGTCACGATCACACGCCCAGATGTAAATGACATAAAATCTCCTGCGTCATCTCTTATATTGACTTCTACTGTTTGAATAGATCCTCTACTCAAAGGTAGAAAATGAGGACGGTCATACATGATGCAATGATAATGTTCTTTGTTTTGATTAATAGGAACAGACCGCAAGAGAGGCGCTTTCACATCACCAACGAATTGATTTTGTATCAGATCCGAGTAAACAAACAAGGTATGTAATCCATTGTGAGGTGAACTTTGATGCGGAGATGTTAATTCACCTGATATTACTGTGTTTGGTTCAAATCCCAAAAAGCGAGCAACATCTGAGTTTAATAGTCTTACGTGATATTTCTCAGGTGAGTAAGTTTTGACAGTTGTTTTTCGAGTGATATCATCATAATTGAAAGTTGCGCAATCAAAGATAAGTTCTTCTTGTATTTGATTTAAAGCCGTCGTGAGATGTTTGGTTTCCTTGTAATATCCTATAGGAATGTCAACTTCAAAATCCATACCATTCACGTGGAATATAATTCGATTTTTATTTTTCCGTATATTCTCAAATGTACCGGGGAATTGTATTTCTGATAGTCCAACTTCCCATTGTGTTGGGTTAATATCAAGCATAGTGGAGAGATTAACACGAAAGTGAGAGCAGGTGTTGCTTGGATAGAGTTTCATGGAACTGTTACTTGGAAGAACGACATAAAATTGATGATTCATAATTTCTTCAAATCCTCAGCAGTCACGAAACTATTGAATTTATCTGAATATCCTTTCCACTTGACGTAATATAACAGTTTACCGTCAGCCGTTCTTTTTTTACGAATGATTTTCTCGATGCGATACGTTGAAGGTTCAATCACCTTTTGAAGTTCTTGATAATAAAATGTACCTTTTATAGCTTCACCAGATTGATTTTTCAGTTTGTAAGTGATGGGATTACCATTGACCTTGTGAGATATAATAAAAATCTCTTCTGTCCACAATTCTTCATATCGTTTTTGAAAGGGTGCTTTTTCTACACTAATCCGAACTGTATCGCTAATTTTCAACTCCTTTTGATTTTCAGTAATTGGTTGTAGACGACCCTCGTACAAGTTGATCCATACTTGAGAAGCATTGTCTTTGTTTACATCTATCGGACGCATTTTTATTGATCGGTGATACGAACTATTATATCTTTTTACAAGATCAGGTAAGACATTGATATATTTTCTTGTGTTTTCGTTTGTAAAATATTTAAACATGATCCCCTTCATCGTTCGATTAAGACGCTCAACAACACTGGCTTTTCTTTCGCTGTTAGTTGTAAACAATTTAATATTTTTTTGTTTTAACATTCCTTTAACTAAAGAATTCAGGAATTCAGTGCCTTTATCAGTGTGAATCATTTTCGGCTGACGTTTATCACATAGAAATATCTTCTGAATAGCTTGTTTGAGTTCTTTTCCTGTTTTTGTCTTCAACGGTTGCACCCATGCATATTTACTGAGGACATCAATACATACTAAGAGATACTTGTATCCAGTATTGTATCTTGAAAGTTTGGATAAATCAACCAAATCAAGTTGCCATTGTTCGTCGATATCATACACAACCACAGGTCGTGTAAGGAAATTTAATTGTACAGGCTTATGTAAAGTGTAAGATAACTGTTCTTCTAACCAATTTTCAACTTCCTTTCGTGTGAGAGTTTTCTTCTTAGCTTCTTGAATTAATTTTTCTTTGCTTGCATATGCAGAGGGTGATTCAAGAGAATAATACAACTTTTGTACTACATGATCAATGTATTCTTTTCTGTCTGACTGAGTTTTTTGGCTTGCCATCAATTTGACTATCTTTGATAATAATTTCAGAAGCACAACATGCAATGATACATCGACAACGTTTTAATAAGTTTTGTAAACGAAGTTTTAAGGATGACATTCTTGAAATGCAGTCAGACAATAAATGAATTCATATTTACAATCCGTTCAATTTATATTGTTTTTGTTGGACTGAGTTTTTATTATCTTTTTTCATAATGAAAGTATCCATAATGCTTCAGAGTACTTCGTAAGTTATTCAGTCTAACAAAAACAAATGTATTACAAATTAAGTGGAAGAGAGCCAGTTCATTGTTTTTTGTCTTTTTTTAGGAGTTTCTTTCATATAATCTATCGAATCTTTGTTTTTAATCCATGTCTTAGGAACTAACGAATCCCTTATCACTTGACGAAATATCGTTTTATGATTTGCTGGAAGGTTTACAAACTTTCTGTTTGATAATGCATAACGTAACAAATCTGCAATGTCAGTACCATGAATAACGTTATCATAAAATACAATTTCACCATTGTCATTCCAACGAACAACATCTGGATGTGATTTCAAATAACTCAGTAATCGTTTACCGTCGTTTTTTATGGTTTTGGGAAGTGATTCGATAATGACATCTTGTTCCACTTTCTTTGGTTTCAATAAATCTCGTTCTTCAGTCTTTACTAAAATTTCATTAGGTTGTTCCGTTTTACTCTTCATTACAACTTCAACAGGTTTAGGATTGATCAGTTCTTCATAACGACTTTTGAAATTGTTTAATTCCTCGGTAAACAAGCGTATTTTTTCGTCAATGGGTATGTTATGTTGCCAAACATTTTTCATTTCCATTTCAGATTTATGCATGTCAGTTTGTATTGGTTGATATATACTAGCTTTTGCGTTTTTGAGACGTTCGTATTCTTCTTGAGAGATGACGCCATGTTTTTTCCCAACATCCATTTCACAAAGTAGCCAATGCGTTAATAACAGTACCAAGGATATTTGATAAGAAACTGTTACCGTGTTGTACTAACAATTTCTTTCTCTGAGCTGTTTTATTCTTTCTTTTAACCAATTCCCTGAGTATTTTCTTCTTCAATTGTAGTTTCTTTTTCTGTTGATCTGTAATAGGTACGTTTCCTTGCAAAACGTTGTGAATACAATCACAAATGGTGTTTATCAATTCAGGTCGGGCAGTCCTTAGAAATTGTTTCTGTTCAGCACCGGTACAATATTTAAGTGCTTTTAACAATTCCAAATTTTTTGTAATGCGTTTAGTCATATCGATCCGCACACGTTGAAGTTCTAGCATGGAATGAACTCGTGAATGACAGTTGCAACATTTTATTAGGAATGTACACAAACTGTGGTTTTTGATGTGGGAAAATGTTTGTTCTCACTCGATATTTGTCACTCATTGTCGGTGTTAGATCAAGAAGTAAATAAGAAAATGGTAGCTGTGTAGCATCTTTGTAAGCCCATATAAGAAATTTCGAATTTGTGGGCATGAATTGCTTAGCTAGATGCAAAATTTGTGATTTGTCTCGAGCATTTTTGAAAATCACCATGTAATCTGAGTTTAAACTAATATTTCTCTGTTGTTTATGAAATAGATTTTGCGTGAGAAATATAACAGACATATTGTCATGACGACCTCGAGTGAATAGTTGTGAAACGCGTTTGTCTTCGTTTGCTTCATCCATCATGTCATCCAATATGATCAAGTTTCTTTGGTTCCGATCAAACATATCTTGAAGTTGCGAAGGAACTCCCTCAACATATTCGATATTCGTGTTGATTTCCATAAGTGTTTGATATAATTCAGGTTGATGTTTTGCATAACACCATACGATTCTTTGCGGTGGAGGACTAATTACTTGATTAGCATAACGTAACAAATTTTTTGTAAATTCTGTTTTTCCAACTTGACGACCCCCAGCAACTAGCATACTAAATGGATGTTTTAATGTTACCTCCATGATAGTTAATCTTCAACTAACACGCATGAGTGAATTTCAAAGATAAAATAGATTATGTTTCAGTGCTTTTTACACGAATCAATAAAATAGCGTATAAAGCAAGTCAATGTGTTTTTGTTGTCTCTCATTTCTTGAAATATTTCAAGTGAGTAACATCTCGTTTCAGATTACATTAAAGATGGCTGTCATTCAATGCTATGTTTGTGGAATGGAATTTGGTAGTGAAGAAATGTGTAATGAACACTTTACAATTGAACATGATACTGAGGTAATTGTCTTCAATTTTGTAAAATAACATATTCTACTTTTTTAATTCTAAACCTTTTCCACTTTAAAAAAAAAAAAAATAAAAAAAAAAAATTGAAAAAAAAAAAAAAATAAAAAGTTTTTCACTTTAAGAAGAAGAAGAAGAAAAAAAAACAAAAAAAAAAAAAACTTTTCCACTTTAAGAAGAAGAAGAAAAAAAAAAAAAAAAAAAAAAAAAAATAAACACAAAAAAAAAACACAAAAAAACACAAAAAAAACTTTTCCACTTTAAGAAGAAGAAAAAAAAAAAAAAAAAAAAAAAAAAAAAAAAAAAAAATAAAATAAAATAAAATAACATAAAATAGAAAAATAAAAAGCGCAAAACAAAAACCTTTTCCACTTTAAGATTAAAAAAAAAAAAAAAAAAAAAAAAAAAAACTTTTCCATTTTAAGAAGAAAGAAAGAAAAAAGAAGAGATTTTCCACTTTTTTAAAAAACATTTCCACTTTAAAGTAATAACAATAATAATAATAAACAAAACAAAACAAAACAAAAACAAACCTTTTCCACTTATAAAAATCTTTTCAAAATTTGTCATTCAATTTCCGCGCTTTTAAGCGTAGGAAATTGTTTCGTTTACATATTCTATCTATCTATGTAACACTTTTTTGCTGTTTTCGGAAAGTCCGTTCGGATTTCGGATTGTTTGTTTATTCAGAATAGCTAATGACTGACCTATGCTAGGAAAACTTAGGACATGTTTGACTAAAATTGGGCAATTTAGACAAGGTGCTGATTTCGAAGTTGACAATCATTTTGTCAGACTTGAGTAAAATTGGACAATTTGGGCCAAATTTGGACCAAATTTCGAAAGTTCTTCAAATTTGATGAAATTTTGCATGGATTACATTTGAAAGGTGCTGATTTCAAATTTGACAGTCATTTTGTCAGAATTGACTAAAATTGGACAATTTGGGCCAAATTTGGACCAAATTTCGAAAGTTCTTCAAATTTCATGAAATTTTGCATGGATTACAATTGAAAGGTGATGATTTCAAATTTGACAGTCATTTTGTCAGAATTGACTAAAATTGGACAATTTGGGCCAAATTTGGACCAAATATCGAAAGTTCTTCAAATTTCATGAAATTTTGCATGGATTACATTTGAAAGGTGCTGATTTCAAATTTGACAGTCATTTTGTCAGAATTGACTAAAATTGGACAATTTGGGCCAAATTTGGACCAAATTTCGAAAGTTCTTCAAATTTCTTGAAATTTTGCATGTATTACAATTGAAAGGTGCTGATTTCAAATTTGACAGTGATTTTGTCAGATTTGACTAAAATTGGACAATTTGGGCCAAATTTGGACCAAATTTTAATAAAATCTTTAATTTTCATGAATAAACATCATGCACAAGATATGGGTGAACTGTGTTTCTGGCTCCGAAACATCATAGTGAATTGCAAAGCTGTCAAGATTAAGTTAAATAAATTAAAGAAGGGAGTAATTTGATGAATTCCAGACTGTATCAAATTATTAGTCAGTGTACAAGTCATTCAGATATCTTGAAAATTAGCCTAAAGCAATTTTCTCAAGGGCTGATGCGGAAATTGTTCAAGCCTAATGGCTTCTAGTTTCTTTTAGGACATTGACGTAGATGAAGTTTTAAAAGACCTCTTTAAAAACATGCCAACAAATAATGATGTTGTCGATAATTCATTCGATATTAATGAATTTCTATTGGATAGTGTTTGTCCAGTTGATTTTCAAACATCGTCACCTGATTGTTATGTTGTTGAAGAAAAAAATGAGGATGAAGAGTTAGAGAAGTTGTTTCAAGAAACCGATGGAGAAATGATCTTGGAGTCCGAATTGGAGAAGCTGTTTCAAGAAACTGATGGAGACATGGTGCGAAAGCTAATTTAATGTTAAATCGACCAATTTATACTGGTCTGGCTGTTTTGGATTTGAGTAAAGTGCTCATGTATCGATTTCATTATCAATATGTTAAAGTGAAATATCCTGATGATCAATCGAAACTGTTGTTTACCGATACGGATTCGCTCGCTTATCGAATTCAAACCAATGATTTGTATGCTGATATGTTGAAAGACCAAGATCTGTTCGATTTTAGTGGCTATGCAAAGGATCACAAATGTTTCTCTGCGAAAAACAAGAAGGTGATTGGGAAGATGAAAGACGAATTGAATGGATCGTTGATGCGTGAGTTTATTGGTTTACTTGCAAAGATGTATTCGTTGGAATTTGACAACAAAACAATGACGAAAGCGAAAGGTGCGAAAAAATACGTCATTAAGAAGTACATATCACATCATGATTACTATGATTGCTTATTTGGAAATGGGAAATATATGCATAAAATGAATGGTATAAGATCACACAAACATCAAATTTTCACTATTTGCCAGAACAAAACGACATTGTCAGCGTATGATGACAAACGCTATTTGTTAGAGGACGGAATAAGTTCAATTCCATATGGACATTACAAAACAAGATGAAAGACAAAATTTATTGACTATTTTCTATATTTGTAAATAATATGTACACGAATCAAAAAAAGTTATCCGCTGCAAGTTCTTTTCTTTTTTTCTCGCTGAATTTTAGTAATTCTGAAGGATGAAATTGAAATCGAGTATTCAAATACTTCAACAATGTTATCCCTTCACCAATAAACAAGTACGCTGATGTAATAAATTTCTCGTTCTCATCAAGATTGGTTAGGATGATTTGCGGAAAATTTGCTTTGATTGTCAGCTTGATGCAAATGCTTATCTCGTTCATAGCTAGTTTGATACATTGAGTGCCATTCTCGTCACTGGATATTTGTAGATTCTTTGCGTCTTTTCCAAGTAACGTAAAGAGTTCTTTTACTTGTACCCAATCCTCTTTTTTAACAAATCGAATTCGTCTTTCCAATTCTTTTAAGTTCCTGTTTAATAGTTTTAGGATAGCCACCAACAATAGTTGCAGTTGTAAAACACCTTTCAAACCAAATACTTTATTATGTTCTTTTAAGTTTGGATAAAGACAACGTACAATCATCGTATCAATAGGATCTTCCTCTCGCGCATAAACTACTTTCTCAGTGGATAAACTTTTGTAATACCATTTCGTGGAGTAACGTTGTTTTTCTACAGCAATTACATCAGCTTGTCCAACCTCCATGTTTTTTATCTTAACTCAGCTTCAATGAAAAAACTTAAGTGAAAAAAATTTTCTATAATGTTACATTTATAATGTTTATGCATGACTGACTCATAACTTACAGTGTGCATGCTGATGCAAAACTCTGAATTTTGATTGGTTCCTGACTCACAGTGCGTATAGTGATGCAAAACCCCCCTTTTCCTACTACTTTCATTTCATAGATTTGATACTTTCACTTTCAGGTTGATTTTAGGGCTAAAGATTTGTTTATCTTAATGATCATGTTTATTACCATTTTTTCAGGATAATTCATTTTCCATCTTTACAGGTCAAACTGCTAAACTTCGTTTCTAGGAATTAATGATTTATGTTTTAGATAATTTCAGAGAACAGCCGCTTAATACAATGCCTTTAGCATTAAAGTTCCTGTGACTAATTATTTTTGGTCAGCGCGGGAGCAGCTGATCTTTCATTAGCATTCGTGTTCGTCCGTCCGTCCATCTGTCCGTCCATAAATTTTTGTCCCCAGTTGTAGGCTGATACCACTAAAAACACAACCCTTAGTTTTAAGGCTGGAATAGAGGCTATATGTTGATCATGGCTTAATTAAGAAGTGTTTATTAATTGTTAATTACAACTATTTTATTAAGGTGAGTGCGGGGCTTCACGGCCTTCAGAAGATTCACGTGAAATTGCTTAGTTAGTGGAGTTTGTGTTTTCAATAATATCTGAAGCAAACGAATTCTTTGTTATGAATGATCTTAGTATTATAAATGATCCTGTGATTGTATACTTCTGATTTTTCTTGGTAGCTATCGCTGATTTGGTGTTTTGTGTTATTATACTGGTCACAGACCTTTATCGAGATGTGAGAGCTCTGCTACCTCCACAAGCAAGAAGGGTCTCTATATGATGTATTATGTTATACATTGCATACCCTATCATATTGTGCCCTACTGAAAATTGACTTAATGATATTCTGTGTTTATTGTAATGCATTTATCAATCAAAGCACACACCCCCACATATTTACATGTTGTCTTTTCATTCGAACAAATTCCCTATGGAATCATTTATCCTCTTCACTTATATAGTCTTATCATTTATCATTATTTTTCTAATTTTGCTGTTTAGTTTTTGTGTCGTCTATTAGTTTTTACTGCGTCTCTGCATGGATGGATAGCAATTTTATGTTCTTAATCTTATAAATAATCGGCAGTTGTTTTCCTTTTATTTTTATTTTCAATGAAGAAAGACGAAAACATATATATTTGTATTTGTATTGTCTAAGCTTTATTAAACGAACCAGATGGAAAGCATATCTTTGCGAAAAACAGAACGAGATGATGTTGACAACAATGACGATGCCAGAGAAACATTTGGTTTCAAAGCATGTGTTACACCACCACAACGTGAACTACTTGTGGGTTTTGTACGAAATGGTTAGAAACATAAAGTTCCGTGAACACCCCAACAAATTCTTACTGAATCTGAATGTCAATGTAAGCAGGATTAAATCATCAAAGAATATGTTTGTATTTGCCGATAAATACAACAACATCTACAAAGTGAAAAGCGATGATTACAAAAAAACTATTGCATGACAACATCACAAAATCATACCAAAAAGCTGACGTGTCAATAAGGAAAGAAATCGACATTGAAACAAATGCATTTGCGAAAAAATTCAACCTCTTTTAACATATGTATTTGTTTTGTCAGTATTTTTTAATATTGTCACTTATTTTTAATATACAGTCATTCCTGTTTGGAATTCATCTGTGCAGAGAGAAGTTTGTTTTTGAACTCTTTATGATTAAGAGAATCAAAGTTTGCATGAAATTTTGTGAAGTATACTGTCCATTAATCGCTGTCATAGTTATCACTCAGAAATTGCTATTTTGACCTTCCTAGAGCAAAAATGTTTTTGATTTTGTTTTGCACCCCAACATTTTTCAACTTTGCTGAAAGCGCTGACCTTCAGGCCTCATGGCCTCTTGTTCTTTTTCATGAACCTTGTTGTTTTGTGCGAGTTCTTGTATAAAATGAAATTAGTTTGGAGATCGCTTAGAGATGGAGGAGAATTTGGGTTTAATTGTTTATGCAGCATGTTTGGTCAAAACAGATTTTCGACTCCCCACACAACTTGAGGTAAATATGCATCACCATAATATTGTTTTTTACTTAGAGGATTTATTTCATTTTCGAATGTTTGTTGTGTTTCATTATAGAAAACGTGTGAATAGTGGGTAATTTCCCAAAGCTTTGGCATCGATATTGAAACTAAGGTAGGGCTGATTACATGTTTTATTAGTTGAAATAAAAGCACAAATTCTTAATGCGCTTAAATCTTTATTTTAGAAATGTGAACGAAACATGGATACACATTATGGCTTATCCCTCACGGTTTTCTCGACAGTAAAAAATGCCAGATAAAAGTGGCGCTGCTGTTTTGGCTTTTATGCAGTAACTGCGAGTTTTTCATCCAGAGGGTGATCAGTTTATAGTCACAACAAATATATAACAGAATTAAATATTGTCTCAGTTTCTTAACCCATCTTAAGTCCTCCATGTTGATTCATTTACCAATTTTTTATCAGTTCTTCTTTAACTGCTTCAAAAAAAAAACCTCTTAGGAAATTATCTTAAAAGACTCCTAAACGCTATGTCGTCGCTGAGTTATTAACTAGATGTTATGAGCCTAGCGTAACTATACAGCAACGGAGACCACGTTGCTTAAGATGTTCATATACAATTAATCACAAACTTGAATTTACCAGTTTTTCTATGATGCTTACGAAACTTGTTTGATGAACTTCGAGAGACAGAATCGTGAAGGAACCAAGGGAATTGAATACGAATTGCTGCTACTTTCCCGTATTTGTTTTGAGCACTACATTTTCTGCCCGCTAACTCGACATTGACTTTTGAGACACCGATTTTTGAACTGTAAGGCAGAACAGGCGGTGGGTTTTGCAGTACCTAAAATTTGAGAGTCAAATAGGACGCCAACCAATAATGCGCTAATCCATAAATAACTGTATTGGACAGATTTTTGAGTGACGGTATCGCGTCGCGTGATATATTCTGAGGACTTAAAAAATCGACGAAAAAAAAAAGGAGAACGACCATAAATCATTTAGTAATCATTGTCTTGACAAAATTTTACTACAGCTTGAGCTGCATGAGTTGTACCCTGCGTCTACCACTGGGAGAGTTTGGTCATTTTAAGTGGAACAAAAAAACATAAAAAAACGTGCGAATATAAAAGCTAGTTTCCCTCACTTGCTTTCAAAGAGCACAGACGTTTTTATTTAAGCTCCTCAAATAGTAATAACTTTGGTAATAATTTTAACAAAACGTAACTTATCATGGCTGAATCAAACGAAGAAACAAAACAAGATTTGTATACATTTAAAACCAAGTACTACAAATATTATTAACTAGCATGTAGCTTTAGCTAAAAATGCCCCCGCGCTCAAGCATTCCAATGTGAACACACAGCAAGCTATACATTGCAAGCTATACAACGGAAACAAAAACAAATTTTTGTCCGAAAACTCAAGAAAATTCAGATAAATGTTTTTGCAAGTCTTTACACAGAAACAAATATATACATTTAAACTTTTGTTAACATTGTATAAACTAAACACAATAAAAACAAGAAGAATTGCGAGCATGATCATTTCGAAATGGGAGATCAGATTTGAAAACTCCTTGACGGATGGTCTTCACGGTTTTTCGCTTACGTTGTAATTGAGTTAAACTTTCTTTAGGATAACTCTTTTTTTATTGATGCTAATATACCTTTCAAAAAGTGTAATAAAGGCTTAACAAGTAATATCAGAAAGTATTTGCTACAAACAAAAGAAATGTGTGAACTGAAACCATGGATACGTATTTTATAATCAAAACAAGATTTGTTAAAGAAATTCTGTAAGAGCCAAAAGAAAAAAAACAAACTTTTTTTAAAAAAAAATCAAAGCAAAAAATCCATTAGAAATCTGCGTTTTAAACTTTGATTCAAAACAAAAAGTAGCCAATGTTTATAAAAAAAAACAACAAGAAAATGTAAAAAGCTTTTACTGATCATGATCACACACTAGTATGATTAGGTTTGGCGCAAGGTGGACAGTTAAAATAGAAAAACACGAAGAAAGACAATTTGTAATATAGCTTTCTTGCATACACAGAAATCCAATTAAAATCTTTGCCAAAAATTAGTGCGTTGAACAAAGTTTATTGAATGAAATATTTAGAGCTAAAACATATATATACAAAAATAAAATGTATGGTTGGCAAAATTTCAGACATCAAGCTGTGCTTCAAAATCCTTGTCGTTCACTTCATTAAAACAACACAAAAGTAACACGAAAAATGTCTAAGCAATTTTAGCATACGATCTTCCTAAATAACATAGTATAATACAATAATAAATTAGGAAAGAGATACGAAAAAACATTCTGTCTCTCCCACTTACAGTACCATGCTTTGAAACGGAAAAAAAGCAAAGTCAGCTAATAATTGTATTCCACCGTGTAATGTCAACGCGAAAGTTGGAGGATGAAGATGATGATGATGAACAAAATCGGAAACTGACATTCGCCTATCTCGTGAAACTACTATGCCTCCTCGCTAGCTTACGCTCGCTGCGGGGGCAATTATTTCTATTGATTTCTCTAAGAGATCTATTAATTTACATAATTTCCAGTCGAGAAAAAACTAGTTAAAATAAAATATATAGAAACACCATGGAAAACAAAAGGTCTTAAAAAATCCTCAGAGAAGAAACAACGTCTTTCTATGCAATTCTTAAAAAAGAAAACTAGCATTTTAGAAGCAGCATACAAGAATTACGAAAACCACAACTCAAAAAAGACATGGGAAGCCATGAAAGATTTTTTTGACAATCCTTATCACTTCTCTATGATCGAGCGTAACTTGAGCGTAAAACACGTCATATCACGTGACTATGGCTTCTGTCCTGGACCTCAGCGCTTATGTTTTTGGGTTCAATAATTACGAAGAATTACGAAGAGAAGGAAAATTATTTTTAGCCTCAAACAAGTTATATTTTTATTAATTTGATTTTTTGAATGAAGTTACAAAATTTTACCTGTGGTTTGATTCCCCTTTAAATGAATGATGAGTTTTTCAAACCTGGTCAAAACTGAACTCCGCATGTACTAAAAGTATTACTTTAAAATGTTATATTTGAACTGCTGAAGTAGCCTTTTGTACACTTCAACACGTGTAACTGCATTTAATGTCCAAAGTGAATTTTCATATTTCGTACTTGTTGCAGACTACCTTGTTACACGAAATTAAGCCGCAATTTACTTAAGTTGTGAAAAAATGTGTATTAATTAAGACGCACCTAAAGAAAAAGATCTTTTATAAATCGAAACGAAAAATTAATTTTTGCAATGAAAGCATTCTCTTACTCATGAAAAATTACATGTATGAATCAAGCAAAGAATACTCACCCGCGCATGCTTTTTCGATTGTTAGAAGATACTAGCTGATGGAAATCTCGAAACGATTATGTTTTTGGCTTTTTCTGTATCAAAGAAATTAAAAACTTTTTAAGTATCATCATGTTATCACAGTTTTCATGTTTTTCATTTTTTCTTTGTATGAATGTTAATTGTAGGCCGCGCTAAAAATTAAGCCGAATTTAATTAAGACTATTTCTTTGTTGTGCGGCTTAATTAAGTACGCGTTTTAATTTCGTGTAACTAGCCGCCAAGGCGGCGTCGCTCGCCGCCGATGTTCACCTACTCTGAATCACTGTATCAATAAACGTCAAACTTCCTTATAAACGGCTCGTACAACTTGTGTTCAACCAGAAGCATATTCGAAGTCACAACCTCTGATAAAACCAATCTTTTATCAGTGTAACAATACACTCAAAATGTAGAGAGAGAAAACTTCAACTTTTTATTAGCTTTTGTTTTAAAAAAGTTACGCACTCTAACATGGGTGCTATCAAACGTAAGGGGGAAATAGTTTCTCTTCTTAAAAACATCACGACGGAGGAGAGAAAAAAGGCACGTGCTAAATGAATAAATAGAATAAAAAACGTTCGATCAGAACGCTTAACAATTAAAAGAAGAAATTAATTTGTTAAAAGAAAAGCAAAAAAAAAAAAAAAAAATTGTTTTGATATAATTCTCTTTTTTTACCTATCGGTTTTTAAACATTTTGATTGCTCAAAAAAAAAGTTCACCCGTCTCAGACAGTCAGGCAAGAGATAGTGGCAAACCGCACATGCTGCCACGTTCTGCCACTGCTGCGCTTTTTGTCCAAAATGTTTAATCAGTTAGTTTCTTTGTATTTTGTTGATGTACTGTTTTCAAAGCCAAGTCAACGTGGAATATAAAACTAATAATAATAATAAAAACAAAACGTTATTCCTATTAGCTCATCAGCCAAAAAAAGTCACGTTCGATTGGGGTGGCAATGTATTTGCTTCGAACTCACGTCGCACACAAAAAAAGAAATAATTTCGCTCACAACTCATCTACCATTTTGCGTCACTTACAAACAAACAAACAAACAGACAGAGAATCGGCTATTAATATATAGATAAGGTACAGCTTAGAAATTTTATTTTACACTTTCCAAGAAAGAAATAATAGTGCTGAAAATGTTTCACAAAATCAAGGTTCCAAATAGGATGTAAAAAAAGGAAAACATGATAGTAATCCTTGCGCTTTGTGAGCGACCGCTTTTGTTAGTCCTTTGAAGAGTTTTGTAGACTAAAGGACTTTTTCGTGGTCGCTTGGGTGTCTCTGCACCGAGAGTATACTTTATTTGTTAGCTCCATTGTCACTGGTTGCCAACAAGAGAATTTAAGGACAAAAGCGTTTTTTATTTTATTTGCGAAAACTTAAAAGTCTACAAAAAGGTGAAAAAGTACATCTTTGCTAAAATGTCCACTGTAGATATAATAATTAAATCGTGCAGTACAAGAATTCTTTTGTTGTGCAGAAGAATATACTAGATGTAATATTAGATGTGCATTTTTTTTTCATATTGTGACATTCGATTTGATGTCCCTTATGTATCTTAGATACTGATTGTTAGCATTTGCTTGAACTGGGTTTGGATTCATGAAATTCATCTGTAGCCCCAAAATTGCCTTGACTCAATTCCTCCATGATAGGCTGTTCACTTTCTTTCAACATATCCAATGTTGGTGCGCAACCGGACGTACACCCTTCAAGATTAACAAAAGTCGATTCTTCGAAACATTCCTTAAACGAAAAGGTTCTTCGTAAAGCTGTACCGACGCCTTTATTGGCCATACATTCAGCAAATGACACTTCACACTCAAAGTTGCAGGGTTGTGTTATTCCAAGGCAAGCAACTTGCCAAGCGCCGACACTTTTTGGTTTTGCGTGGCCACCAACAATTGTTCCATCTGCACTTGGAGAAAAGCGAAAAACTCGAGCATCATGACCTTCATCAACTAATGTATCATACATATACAGGGATGTGCTCTCTGATACATTGTTTGGATTCACTGCGACTGGGTCATTGGTATATTCCATCAAACAAACAACCATTGCACGTTGTGGTTCATAACATGGATAAATCGGAAAATATTTGCATTCACTACATGGAGTGCAAGTATTATTTTCAGTATCGGATTCAGTCCAAGGACAATTTTCTGGGTTTGGCCTTGGATCAAATGTCATTCCTGTATGGAACAACCCACTTCCTCCTTGCCATATTCCAACCACTTTTTCGGGAAAACAAAATCCAATGTATGCTGAGAAATAGGAATTTCTGGAGAATCCCTCCGCATAAATCCTTGATGCATCCATTCTTTCAGGATGAGCCTCAATGAAGTTGAAAACCTTTTTTAGATATGGTATATCTTTGCTATCTGTATCAGAACATGACTTGGGATTTTCATCATTTATGGCATCACTTCCAAAATCCCAAAAACCATCTGGAGTTGATAGTGCTATTCGAACAAAACCATAACGCGCTGCTACTTGATTTTCGTCTGAAGATGGTCCGTCCATACCACTGCGTTCAAGCTGATCTCGAGCGTAACATTGACTATGTAAAACCACTGGTAATGCCTCATTTTCCCGGTTAGGAGGACGGAATACTGTGAAGCATCTCCTAGTTCCATTAAGGCTGAAGACGTATGTTTGAATGCCTTGACTAGTGTCACCACACAAACAATGTCCTCTGTTAGAATCAGTACATTCTTCCAATCCAGTATCTGGTGGTGTGGTTGGCCCAGGCGTTGTGGGTGGTCCAGGCGTTGTGGGTGTTCCACCTAAAAAAGATGAGAAGCAACTTCTTAAAAGACCTTACTTGTAATATGATGGATTTTAAAAGGATTAGATTATCATAGGAGGTATAGATTCTAAATGACAATACCGTCGAAAAGCTTCGCTTAAAATTCTTGTTTTCTTGTTTCTTGTTTTTTTTGTTTGATGAACATGCCGAATATTACTCAAGGTTATCAAAAGAATGCTACATTTTCGAATGATAAGAAAATAACAAAGAAGCCTGCATGTTAAAATTTGCTATTCATTATTTTGGATGCAGATCTGGTCTGACGTAATTTTCTTGATAATTGTACAACCAATTGTGTTGATTTGATGATGCTTAAATTTCATCATCTCATAAAATACTTCTGAAACGTTTGTGCCAATGTTATAATTGTTCCAATAAAGCTTTGATTATCTTTGTAATGTTCTTATTGCCATGCCTTAGCGGCATATCTATCATTACATATTTCATACTACATAGAAATGTAGTTCATCTTTACTCAATTTTGAGTAAGGATAAACTTATACTTATATACAGTTCTTTCGTTGATAATTTTGTTGGAAAAAAAAATAGTTATTTGTAAATCTGTTTCATTTAACGTGAAATAAAATACTAGACAACTGATTTTCTTAGTGTTGATCAACTTACAATATCCACATGTCTGTTTGCAATATCTGTTTGCCATATTTTTATTGCAAGCCCCTTTATTCTTTAGGACGTCGCAAGGTCTATCATGGCAGAGAGCAGGCGAACCTACAATTAAGCATAACATTTGAAAAACATGTGCAAAGAAGAAATTTGAAAAGGACCAGATTGCCACTAGCCTGTACACATACTCTCCACTCGCCAAACACTTCATTTAGGTGAAAAATTTACAATACAAACGGTGCCAATTTCCTTTTGCCTAAGACATGCACTTGCATAGGATGAAGTGTTAAAAAATAGTATCCCTATACTCACATTGATTACAAGTCTTTGGGCAGGCATATTTGGCAATGTTGGACTTTTGTGGATTTGAACAACCATTCCTTTGCGCAAACTGCGCACAAAGTCCAGTTGCATCATCTGCACACTCTTCATCGTGCCTTAAACCTTCAAAAGAAATAATTTTACGCAATACTTTTACTGCTTCATTATACGGGAAATGACTTATTCACCCTTTTCCGTTCCACACATAAAACCTTTTCCCGTTTTCATTTCTATTTTCTTTAACTATAAGAAGTCAATACATTTGAAAATAATTTGTCGTTGGCGACTATATTCGTAGTTGCTAAACTCCGTCTATGTTCCGGATGACAAACATATTAATCATCATTTCATTTTCTTTATCTATTTGCCACTTAATTTTATTTGTCTTTTTTTCTTTGTTAGTTTTGTTTTTGTTTCGTTCGAAAAACGTTGACTGACGATGAAATGACGAAATGGTGACTGTTTTTGCACCCTCCTCAAAGCAATGTCCAATATGCAAATGTTGTAAGCGAAGATGAATATATTGTCCATATCAATTATAATTGATAATATTTGGCCATGAAGACAATAGATTTTGTTAGCGTTCCTTCAACCCAATCAAGTCGAGGTTTTATGTGGGGCTCAGAGATAGGGGTGTTCAAGATAGCCTTTTGTATTAGGAAATTCTGCTAAAATTGAAAAAGTATCGGTACTTACCAGATTTCATGTCTTCTAAAAGGTCTTGCATTTCATTTAGAACATTCTTAAGCTTTGAATATCTTTTGCCATCACAATATGCGAAAAATAAAATCGTTATTAGTAGGATCTTCATCACGTCAACATCTGTTTCAAAATGAAGCAAAAATCTCTTATGCAATGATGTACTTCACAACAAGTTAGGTGATGTTATTTAGCTAGTATGAAATGATAGCTCGTAATGAGGTAGATAAAAAAAACCTACTCTACTTAAATGATTTTTTATTAAAGACGGTACGTGAAAGAAATTAGATTTCCTGATGGGCTCTCTATCCATAGATACTAATCTCAAATTAATAAAATGGAGGTTTGTTCCCACTAGAGAGGTTCACGTGGGTTAGAAAAATTTCTTTTTCATCACGTACGCTGTATCGTGAGACAATAACATCAATAAATTCAGTAAAACCTTATCGTTTACATATGAGAATTTTTCAATAAATGTAGATTAAAGATTTGTAGGTGGCGGTTATTTATTAGATGAACAATTGTCTTTAACTGAAAGACCACACGGATGCGCGATATCCTACTTTGCAAAACCTGAACTTGTGGGCATTTGTTTTGATATAATGCCGTTACCAACAACATAAATAAAAATCGTATGCTAAAACGTGTCATCCTCAACTTATTTTAAAAGATATCTGTAATATCACTCTGTGGTATATAATGTAAGAGTCTGTCTGCAGAAGGCTTACTAAATTAATATCGAAGCTTGAAACATCAATGCGATTACAAATATTTGTATTATTCAGCCAAATGACCTCTCATTAGAAAAAGACGTTGGATGAACAATGATCATAAATTCAATTTTATAGTCTTTGAGAATAGATTTCACATACTTAGTCAAACTTAGTAAGTTGTAAGAGTATAGGGAGCGTCCAAGTGTTCGTACGCAAGTTCATTTATGCATTTTTTTGCTATTGAACTTTAATTGAAGATTTTATTGTGGAAAATCACCTTGATGTGGTTTAAGATCATGGGTTCAAGATGTCTTTTCTAGATTTTATCTTGGGCACTTAATCGTCTCTTTCTGAACCATTCGCAGTGATAATAAACAAATAAATAAACTGATAATAAAATTTTCTTATGTAAATTCTTACACGTAATTTATAAATAACTTAACGTGGGAACAAATAACGCCGGATCTGTGCCATCAAAATCTGACATTAACATGGCATTCATGACATTTTTTTTCCGAAGTAAATAGATGTATAGAAAGTATTGCATAGAATTAATGCTTATTTACAGTAATCAATAAACGCATTAAAAAAAAGATTCTGAGCAGAGACTTTAACTCAAACTCGAAGTAATGTTCAAGTTTCATGTCTTCGAATATTTTTATCATGAAGATAGAAACAAAGAACTAACTATGAAAGTTTTCCAACATGGTCACCAGAAGCTATGACAACCATCAACCTTTTCATGGATGAAAACGTTTTGTTTTTGCAAAGAAACTGCCCTCCTTTTTAGTAACATTCTGGAAACTGATTTTATACCGTCTTCTGTATTTTGAGAAGTATATTAACGAAATCAAAATTATCGTAGCTAATCAAGGCCAAATGTGTATGTTTCTTACTTCTGGTTATACTTGTAAACAGCGTTTTTCATAACTTCATGAATAATAAGTCATGATGGAATGCATGCTAAACCTACAATCAGCTCAGCTGTAAAAAGTCTCGTGTATTTTTCATTATGACGTATTATAAACATGAAACCAGCATCCTTCTGTGACACGACAAGACATGTCACACAAAAAAGATTGTAGAAAAGGTTTATAAAAACTTGTAAAAAATTGTAAAAAAAAGTTTTGCTGAAGATTTCTACGATCCAGTGGCGGATCTAGAGGTATATGTCGAAATTTGTGTAGGAGAGCATTAACATAATTTGTGAATTCAATTTATATTACCAATGGGATTATTTGAACGCTTTTCTTTTATGGTTAGATTGCTAACACTCTCCTTCACAAATTTCCACATACCTCTTAGATCCGCCACTGGATGCAGGCATGAAACTTTAAGTACATACAAAACAACCGTTGTTTTTTCTTATGCGTATATACAAGAAAAATTGTAATAATAAAAGAAAAATCGAATGGCATAAAAGAAAAAATTTTCAAGAATCGTTTTGTGTAAACCCACTTTAGTTCTGCATCGTTTTTACATTTCTTTTTTTCATGCATTATACTTCTGTATATAAAAGAGAACATGTGTACCTTTTGGAACTTTTGGAAAGATTCGCAAAAATGCGACTATATATTTCCCCAAAGCTGACATTTTATAAATTATTGTGTGTACATTGACAACTATAAGAAAAAATGTATCAAATCTCTATATAACTATATAATGATATATAATTATTAGCAAAATAAACATTATTGACAAGTCAGCCTCATATTCAGATAAAAATGATTTCCTTTAATCAAGCTAGAATTGAATTTGATAAAACAGATTATTTTGAGCTTATTATAAAATAAAGATGGTCAAATGATAAGGTTTCACTTACAATTCTTGCTGAGGAGTTAAAAAGAGACTGAAAAGTTACTATGGACATAGCTTATAAGACCTAAATGGGACTAATATTTCGCCTTAAATAACTGAATTGTTTTTCAGAACAAACGTCAATGACATCATAATAAACATGATAATCTTTATTCTTGCAGAAGCTTGACAAGTTTCCTATACCATAAGTCAGTGCTTTTTTTAGTGGGCGAAGGATTGAAAATTCCTTTTCTTTTCTGGAATTCTAAGCACCAACTGGTGGCAAGTTATTTGATAACAAAGTCAGAAACACTTAAGGATTGAAAAATTAGGAAATGTAAATTGATGGAAAATTCCAATGCTCATAACTTTTGATGCTGAAATGTTCTCCAAGGCAAATTTAACACAGAGATGGCTAAGTTCTTTATGTAACTATCAAGTTGGTTAAAGCGTTTTTATTTCAAAAAAAATACATGAAATATTATTATTATTATCATTATGTCCATATTTACAGAGGCTCAACATTTCAGTACTTTTACATAATAAATAAATACTGTATAAAAACTGTTATCAACATATGTGGCCTCTTACTAGTATATCTGCATGGCAAAAAAAAACTACTGTAAACTGTAAATGGCCGATTAAGCTCTCAAGGTGCTTACAATTTTTTTGAACTTTTAGGGTGGGCGCTTATACGGACAAAGCGATTGATTGAGTCCTGGGTGGTTAGTAAAAAAATCTCTAAAATCACTATTACAGTTTATCTTTTCACTGAATGCTGACAAAAGAACTACTTGTGTCCTTCTCGAGCAACTTCAAAAAAAGCTCGATAAATACTCTCACTTTGAGATTAAAATACTTTATTCCCACGTTATTAAGTTTCTTTCATTATGCTGAACTAAAAACTATGTTTTTCTCAATATTTTATGTTTTTGCTTAATAAGTGCCCAGTTTTAGTTTTGGTGCTTAATCGGAACCTGGGCGCTTATTACAAATTTTTCCTTTGAGCCTGGGCGCTTAATCGGAAGGGGCGCTTAATTGAGTCCTGGACGCTTAATCGATCATTTCAGTTTAAGACAAATCTAGTTTGTCAACTGAAAAATAATTTTTAATTTCGTATTGCTCTTCTAAGAATATCTCACACTTATGTTCTATGATTTAAAATTTTTACAGGCTATTGATTTTTAAGCAGCAAATAGAATTGTATACTTTCGGGTGTTTTTTTAAGGGACTGTTCACAAATGACGTCAACTGTTAGGGGGGGGAGGGGGGGTTATACTAAAGTTGACGCTGGTTGACGGGGGAGGGGGAGAGGGGATGTGATACTAGTTGACGTCAACCCACACAATTTTGCAGAACCTTGATTTTTCTAATTAAGTAAAAGTTTCTTATGAAAATGTTAACACTGAATGTGATCTTGATGTGGTCCGTGATGCACGAACGTAAAACAATAAGCACAGATGGAGTTTGATCAGAGAAAAATTACACGAAGATCATTTCAAATATTTTCATGTCTTATTAAAAATGTGTAAGAAACTAACATACAAAAGGACAAGTGGGGTGGATGGAGGTTGTTTTGTTTGTTTGGGGGGGGGGGGGGGGGGGGGGGGTCTTCTCAAACGATGACGTCAACTGTGGGGGAGGGGGCAACGCAAAGTTGACGCAGGTTGACAGAGAGGGGAGGGGGGGGGGGGGGGGTCAAAAATCTTGAAAAAATGGTTGACGTCATTTGTGAACAATCCCTTAATACATCGTCAATGCAATGAAGAATGTAATCTCGATTTCCGCGCTGATTATTTTATATTTCAACTATCTATAGTTTAAATTTGTTTATTTTAATATGTGTTGAATATATCAAGAGCACTTCTCTTCAATTTTGCTTATCTATTTTTCTTCCATACTTCCTTGCAAGAAGATCAAATTGACCAAACTTCAAATGTTGTTTTGTTGGGAGGTTGTATATCAAACTAAAACATTTCCGCTAGTTTTCAATTGAGGTTTTTTCATGGCCTTGACGAAACTATCGCATGCCCCAGCGTCAGTTACACTTTTGTATTACCATAAAGCTTTACTAGCATACTGAAATTCAGACTTAAACCATATATTAAGCCAGTTTCCGGAATGTTTCGATATTATATATTTTTCGCTATGTTTTTTTTATGTTTGTCTTTTCTCAAATAAAAAGTATGGAGTAGTAATAATTCTGACTATTGATTATTGCTTGGTTATAGTCTAGGAGCTCACTACGGGTGATTCCATACCATAAAGAATAGAATTTTCACTATTCTTAACTGATTCCTAGACCCCTTCGGACTTGAATTCTCTTGGTCAGCTCAGTTTCTTTTGGGGGGTCTAGGCCCCAGGGCCCTGAATAACGAGCCTAAATGGGTATTAAATTTATGCCATCAGCAATAGGACCCAAAGTTTGTGGAAGCAAACTAAGGGATAAGCAGGACTTAAAAATACCTAAGCATACTAAAAATTTTAGGGGGTTTTCCCAGCATACCCAGTACCAAAATGCCCAAAATGAAGTCATATTTACTTCATAAGTAATAGGGATGAAATTTTGTGTGCATGTAGGTGGATAGAAAGGGCTCCCAAAAAACCCTAAGCATACTAAAATTTCTGAGGGGTTTCCCCAGCATACCCCCCGCGAACATCACATAAAACAAGAAATTGAGATATCTTCATATTGCAAAATTTTATAGCAATTCATCAGGAATACGGTCCAAAGCTTGTGAAAGAAACCCTGGTGAATGGAAAAGTTAAAAATATTTAAGTATTACTAAAATTTGTAGGGGGTTTCCTGAGCACACCTGGCCCAAAATGCCCAAAATGACGTCATATTTATGTCATAAGTAATAGGAATAAAATCTTGTTGGAATGCAGGTGGATGTAAAGGGCTACCCTATACGTCCAGGCAATTTCGAGCTTTTCGTCGCTTGCTTACCTAAAATCGCCAACTATTTCTTTGCGCTTAATCACCCAAACTATGCACGTTAGACTATGCGGTACTACCACAACACTTTGATGTTGCCGGAAAGTCACCCTGATGTTTACAACGATTTTAAAGATGGTCTTTTTGCGATCAAAAGAACTTCAAAACCGTTTTCAAGTTCCCCTGTTGATTTGACACTTGAGCAGACAATTAATGCTGACGCTGCTAGCCAAAGGACGGGAATATCATCACTCACTAACTCGATCTCCGCGAGACAACGTTGGGCAGAGTCACATTATCTACGGACAATACTATTAACAAGAACTTTTGAGGAATTAGGAATGACTCGAAAAGAAGATGTTTCCTCCCACTTGAAGACAAACAAAATACGTAAAGAATAACAACGCCCTTCACAAGATAATTTCGCTTATAGAAGGTAGAATGAATCCCTTTGATGGCTTTCTGGACCGAAATCATCTATTTAACATCAGTACTGGTAAGGTTGCATCAGATGATACCGCAAAGTTCTTACTCAATGCCGATGAAATAGGCAACGAAGCAAAACACCTTTTCGATGCTGAATGCCAGGACGACAGTGGGAGATTTGAAAAAAGAATCAAAAGGCAAAAAGTCAAGACATTTGAGACCGAAAGTGGAAAACGTAAACTTAAGTCTAGTGATGGGAAGTTGATGGCTGCGTGCATGGTTCGAGACTTGTTTGGCAGCATTTTATGTCTCTCACATGAAAAAAAGGTGGATATGGCAGAGGTACTCAAGTTTCCATTAACATCCACTAGCATTTTTATTATTATTATTTCATAATATTTGTACAGGTTGAAGGTATCAGTTAAATATATAACTGTTCTCCCTACGAGACCTGTTAAAATAAAATAAATAAAACAAAAGAAACAAAATATATGCAGAGATAATAGAGAAATTAAATAAACTTAAAGCTCAGATTTAACGAGATCCGAACATTATGTCATCCAGGAGGTGCAATGCAGAAAACACCAAATTCGGCTTAATTGAAGCATCTGGAAACAAAAGTTGAAAGTATACCACCAGATAGTGTTGATGTTTCCATTGTTGATGCCATGTTCTTCCTTCACTTGCACATCAATTTGCCAGCAACTTTTGGTGGCGTTGCCAGAATCATTATATCAAGACTTTCCCAGTTGCGTGGTAATGAAATTCATTTTGTATCAGATAAATGGGTGAAACCTTCGATAAAAGATTGCGAGCGAGATAAAAGATCAGCTGAAAGCATACTATATCAAATCGAAGGACCAGATCAAAAACGACCATCAAATTGGCTAACAGCTTTGAAGAACCCATTCTTTAAAGAAGCATTGATTTCATTTTTGATTAAGATATGGAAAGAGCCTGAATTTGCTGCAATTATTGGAAGAAAAGTGATTTACGCCAATGCTAAAGATTGTTGTTTCAAGTTTTTTGGCGATTATTCCGATATGTTTAGAGATGATGTACCCAGCCTATTCTGTTCACACGAAGAAGCCGACACTAGGATGTTTTATCACCTGTCTCGAATTGATCCACCAAAAAATGTTATCATTCGCACAGTTGATACAGATTGTCTCATTATAGCTTTGGAATCAAAACGATGGTATTCTCAAGATATCAAAATCTGGATGGAAGTTGGTACTCAGTCTGATAACTCTCTGAGATATATCAGCATTAATCAACTGTGTGAAGAGCTTGGAGAAAGTCTTTGTGCAGCGCTACCTGGATATCACGCCTTTACAGGTTGTGATTACACGGCATCCTTTTGTCGTAAAGGGAAAATTCGTCCTTTGAAGATTCTAGAAAGCAGGCCCGATTCCAGCAAATGTTTCAAGATCTTGGAAGTAACAAAGAGATAAGTACAGAAACGGTGGTACTTTACCACCGTTTCTTCTGTACTTATCTCTTTGAGCAGTTTGTTTGTGCAATGTATGGGAGAAGAAAGTCAAAGAACGTCAATGATGCACGATTTGAGATGTTTGTTGAAAAATATCAAATAAACACATAAGAGAACCTGTCCCAGCTCAAGCAGTTAGATGCTGGGATGCTACCACCTTGTTTTAAAAGGGTAAAACTGATAACAAAGAGATGGATGTCTGCAACATGTCAACACCAACCAGTTGAAATGCCAGAAGAGAGCGGATGGATATTGGAAGACGGAACTTACCGAATCAAATGGTTTGAGGGTGAATCAGCCCCATCGATATTGGAAGTTATTGAAGGTATGTTGGTGAAAAAAAAACCTTTAACATTTTTGCAATAGAAAGAAGGTTATATTGACTCTACAATTTGGCTTCATAATTTTTCAGCCTTTAATTTTAGCCTTTTTCTTTTATAAATTCAAAAACCTGTGATGAGGAAAACGAAGAAGACGGAAACGAAAAAGACGGATACGATGCCTAGGAATCCATTTTTGACTTGACCGACGATGAGAACAGTGACGAAGATACAGAGTAGTAAATTCTTGTGAACCGGAGGTAGATTTTTGTTTGCATTAACTTCTAAGTCTACAGTTGAAGGAAATTTTTATTTCAGCCGGGGTTTTCAACTGCTATTAACTGTTAAGAGATCTGTTCTAGCTGGTAAATAGAAACCAGACAAAGTCTGATCTATGGTATGGACCTAGCATTCTAGCATCCACGGACTATGCATTAAGGAATGTCTGTACTCACACATCGGGTTGGCCCAATGATAATACAGTATTTTTTGTCTTTTTAGGATGTCGCCGAAGATTGGTCTGATGATTGATTGATATATTACTGTCGCAAACATAAATAATAAACACGCACAGAACTCTCTCCTTTCTCTCCTTCCTTCTTTGCACACATTTTAAGATTAGGATGAAAAGCAGTGACCTTAAGTATTTAAGCATGGAACTAAATGATTTAAGCTTTCTGGAGGAAAGTTTTAAAAATGGTTTGTAGTTTTAAAGGGGGTATGCTGGGGAATCCCCTCAGAAATTTTAGTATGCTTAGGCTTTTAGGGTAGCCCTTTACATCCACCTGCATTCCAACAAGATTTTATTCCTATTACTTATGACATAAACATGACGTCATTTTGGGCATTTTGGGCCAGGTGTGCTCAGGAAACCCCCTACAAATTTTAGTAATACTTAAATATTTTTAACTTTTCCATTCACCAGGGTTTCTTTCACAAGCTTTGGACCGTATTCCTGATGAATTGCTTATAAAATTATGCAATATGAAGATATCTCAATTTCTTGTTTTATGTGATGTTCGCGGGGGGTATGCTGGGGAAACCCCTCAGAAATTTTAGTATGCTTAGGGTTTTTTGGGAGCCCTTTCCATCCACCTACATGCACACAAAATTTCATCCCTATTACTTATGAAGTAAATATGACTTCATTTTGGGCATTTTGGTACTGGGTATGCTGGGAAAACCCCCTAAAATTTTTAGTATGCTTAGGTATTTTTAAGTCCTGCTTATCCCTTAGTTTGCTTCCACAAACTTTGGGTCCTATTGCTGATGGCATAAATTTAATACCCATTTAGGCTCGTTATTCAGGGCCCTGGGGCCTAGACCCCCCAAAAGAAACTGAGCTGACCAAGAGAATTCAAGTCCGAAGGGGTCTAGGAATCAGTTAAGAATAGTGAAAATTCTATTCTTTATGGTATGGAATCACCCGTAGTGAGCTCCTAGACTATTACCCATAACAACACACTTGGTGGTTAAGTAGTTGGCGAATATTAATTGTTGACTTTAGGACACCCGTGGTGGAGTAGAGTATTTAAAATACCCGTGGTTTCTCCTCCTCCTACTACTACTACTCCAAGTTATGAGCGTTTTCGTGCAGCGCTTACATGACATCGTTGCGGAATTCGCAAATTTGGTCAAATTAGGACTTCCAGTTGACCAATTTTCATGAAAATTTGCACACAGCACAATTGAAAGGTGCTGATTTCAAATTTGACAATGATATTGCCAGGTTTGACTAAAACTGGCCAATTTAGGCCAAATTTGGACC
This sequence comes from Turritopsis dohrnii, assembly GCA_027922465.2. NCBI lineage: Eukaryota > Metazoa > Cnidaria > Hydrozoa > Anthoathecata > Oceaniidae > Turritopsis > Turritopsis dohrnii. The sequence continues at coordinate 1,909,630 of BQMF02000013.1, forward strand.
AAATATCGAAAGTTCTTCAATTTTCATGAAATTTTGCACGGATCACAATTGAAAGGTGCTGATTTCAAATTTGACAATGATTTTGTGAGGTTTGACTAAAATTGGGCAATTTAGGCCAAATTTGGACCAAATTTCGTAAATTCTTCGATTTTCCTGAAATTTTACACGGATCACAATTGAAAGGTGCTGATTTCGAATTTGACAATGATATTGCCAGGTTTGACTAAAATTGGGCAATTTAGGCCAAATTTGGACCAAATTTCGTAAATTTTTCGATTTTCCAGAAATTTTACACGGATCACAATTGAAAGGTGCTGATTTCGAATTTGACAATGATATTGCCAGGTTTGACTAAAATTGGGCAATTTAGGCCAAATTTGGACCAAATTCCGAAAGTTCTTCAATTTTCATGAAAATTTACACACAGCACAATTGAAAGGTGCTGATTTCAAATTTGACAATGATATTGCCAGGTTTGACAAAAATTGGGCAATTTAGGCCAAATTTGGACCAAATTCCAAAAGTTCTTCAATTTTCATGAAAATTTGCACACAGCACAATTGAAAGGTGCTGATTTCAAATTTGACAATGATATTGCCAGGTTTGACTAAAACTGGCCAATTTAGGCCAAATTTGGACCAAATATCGAAAGTTCTTCAATTTTCATGAAATTTTGCACGGATCACAATTGAAAGGTGCTGATTTCGAATTTGACAATGATATTGCCAGGTTTGACTAAAATTGGGCAATTTAGGCCAAATTTGGACCAAATTCCGAAAGTTCTTCAATTTTCATAAAAATTTGCACACAGCACAATTGAAAGGTGCTGATTTCAAATTTGACAATGATATTGCCAGGTTTGAATTATGGACCAAATTTCGTAAATTCTTCAATTTTCACAATAATTTGCACGGATCACATTTGAAAGGTACTGATTTCGTATTTGACAGTGATATTGCCAGGTTTGACTAAAATTAGACAATTTAGGCCAAATTTGGACCAAATTTCGAAAGTTCTTCAATTTTCATGAAATTTTGCACGGATCACAATTAAAAGGTGCTGATTTCAAATTTGACAATGATTTTGTGAGGTTTGACTAAAGTTGGGCAATTTAGGCCAAATTTGGACCAAATTTCGAAAGTTCTTCAATTTTCAGGAAATTTTGCAAAGATCACATTTGAAACGTGCTGATTTCAAATTTGACAATGATATTGCCAGGTTTTACTAAAATTGGGCAATTTAGGTCAAAATTGGACCAAATTTAGAAAGTTCTTCAAATTTCAAAAAATTTTGCTGATTACGAATTTGTCAGTCATTTTGTCAGATTTGACCAGAAATGGGTAATTCGGGCCAAATTTGAATCAAGCTTAGAAATTTCTGCAATATTCATAAAAATTTCTACAACTCACAATTAGAAGTTGCCGATTTTGAATTTGCCAGTCGTTTTATTAGATTTGAACATAATTTGGCAATTCGGCAACGTTGTATTTTGAGACTAAATAATGCATCGTTGTGTTACGTCCTGAAGTCTTCAAGCCAAGCGGCTTGTTGTTCTTAATTAATATCAACATGGGAAAGGTTTGCAAAAAACAAAAAAAAAAAAAAACGAAAAAAAAAAAACGATAGCCTTAAAAATGTCACTTACGAATTACAGTGTATGGACAAATTTTGAACCTCTTTTAAGTTGTTGGAAATAAATATGCTTCACTTCGGATTGATAGAAATGGGGTAAATCTGTTGGCTTTTTGTTTCACAAAAACTGTGTATGAATATTACATATATGACGTGGTCTTATTGCAAAATCTTACTTACAATTTCAATCCCATACTCAACATAGTTAAATATGCTTTATACATGATCTGAAAATGTATTATTTAAAAACATTTTCTGATGAGGGTATCTTCACTAAAACAGCATTCCCTTTTACGTGCTTTTCTTAAATCCTATAATTTTATGAGAAATTTTGAAATACCAACTTATAAACAAATACTGCTAAGCCTATAATGCTATTATTAAAATTTATCCTTTTTTAAATTCTTTTACAAAAAGATCATCTTATCTAATAGTTAGCCATTTTAACATCTTCTGAAAGACCTTCTTGATGAATCAAGCCAATCAGACCGAGAAACTGTCCTTGTTGACGGTTTGTGTCAGGTTCAATCACGCACCTCCAGATATCCCTCAACCGCAAGCACATGTCTTATTATTACCCGCTGATGCCACTGTCCGGTGTCACAGTAAATTTTAACTCCCCTAAATAATGACTCCCCCAGTCATAACTAGTTTATGGTGACTCCCCCATCAAAATAAACTAGTTAATTAAACTCCCCAATTAATATAAACTAGTAAATTATGACTCCCTAGAGTTAACATTTCCTAGGAAATCCTGACTCCCCTGGTTTAAAATGACTCCCCTCTAAATCTTGCTTAAAAACTTTTATATGGCCATTCCTTGGACCTCAAGACTTTAAAAAGTTTAAATTTTGTCTACTCATTCTTCCTTCACCGAATACCTTATTCTCAACTTCAGTTGAGCTAGAATCTGATAATGTCTGTGTCTGTCCGAGAAACTTTGAGGCAGCCTGATAAATGGTCGGATTTGGCTGAAATTTTGGGGTTTTTTTGATTTTTTGATCTTTTGTGCCTGGGACGGGATTTTGTGCCAAAACGAGGCTAAATTTTTGGGGAAGCCTGGAGACTTCAAAAACGGTCGGATTTGACTGAACTTTGGTATATTTGAACAACTACAATTGGGCCTTCGAGTTAGTTGGAAAACACTGAAGTTGAGCCCAGTGCGGTTACCACGTTCGAATATATCATAAGGCATATGATAACTTATTTTGTCATTAAATTTTCTCAGGGTTTATAGTTGGGGGGGGGGGGGGGGGGGGGGGGGGGGGGTTAATATGGGTCGACATCTTCCTGGCCAGATTTCGTCATTTTCCTTTGCGAGGTGGAAAATGGGACTCATTTCTTTTTTTTTTTCGCTCAGATTTTTTTGCAGCTACTCTTTTTGACATGAAATACTTGGGATCAGGGTTAATGTCGTTCAGTCATTTTCAAACTGTGCAGAATGAAGTCTTTCAGTTCTAAACCACGCGAGTCCCAAATCAAAACATTCGAAAAGTTAAAGATATGCACTGCAATGACTTCTTTTGATGGATGGGGGCCATGATTAACTAGTTTATTTTGACTCCCTGACATTTTTCAATCCGAAATAATGGGGAGTCATTATTTATTAAGGGAGTCATTATTTCCTAGGAAATTTCTACTATAGGGGAGTCATTATTTCCTAGTTTATTTTAACTGGGGGAGTCATTTTTCCCAGGGAGTTAAAATAATCCGCTACACCGGTTAACTGATAAAATAATCTATGAATACTGATTAGCGGAAAAATTTTGAATATAGCATTATTTGCTTAAAAGCATGTTTTAAAAGTTGGGGAAAATATTTTTGAACCTCCGCTATTCTGAATTTGTTAATCATGCAGTCTTAAAATGGATTTTGTCCAATTACGCCATTCTGGACCAGCCTGTAAGAGGGAACGTTTCTGTTTTGCAATTCCTGATACCTGTTGAACAAAGGATTCAGTAAAGAACTATTAGTTCCTAGATGTCTTCAACGAAACTTATTTTTGAAGGATCTTTTTACTGTTCACGTAAAGCACTATTATATTGAAATGGCAAGACTAGAATATTTTGTTTTATCTCTCCTTCCTGTTTATCATTGGAAATCTACAGGTTGGTCGAAATGTATAGGTTTCTTTAACAAGTTACAATCATCACCAGTTTGTGATCAAAGCGTTCGTATTTTGTGTCTGGGTTAAACGAACCAATCACTAACGCCTTGCTCATTCATTCAAAAATTAGAGAGATTCAACCATAAAGATGAGCTTGATCAGTTAAACATTTTTATCTATTTACAATGACTTCTTGGCACAGAATGAAAACAATACAAAAGATTAAGCTGTGACCATCTTTTTCTTATCAGGATCTTCAATCACCTTTCTTTTTGATTCATGACTTTTCTAATTCCCGAAGACGTAATGCCTCATTGCATTACTGTTAATGGAATGGAAATTTTATGAATAAATAATCAATACTCCATTCCACTGAAGAATTTTATAATCTTTCTATTTGATAGAATTAGTCAGTTAAGAGGATTGGTGCCAGCTTTATCACTTTGTAAACTTCTAAATATCTCCAGTCTACACAGACATTCTTGTTGGTTCATACGATTAGTGAAACAGCAAAAAAATGGTAGACATGTTTCGAATTCAATTGGTTCATCCGTTGATTTTATGGATCCTTTTGACATTCATAAAATGTAAGTAAACCTTCTGATTCCTTAGTTCAATTTTCCGCGCGTTTTATTCGAGGGATGTTTTCGGTTGATTCTTCATACTTGATTTATGAATTTACTTGATTGATGTTTACGAAATTATAATTGGAATATCCAATATCAAAGTTAGTGTAAATACCCCTATTCACATGAGTTTGTTACTTTCCTTAATTTGATAGCTTATTCGGCGTTATTTATAATGATAGCAATCTTGATAAACTACGAACATATTCCACTGTGGTTGTGAGCGGTATCATTAACCGCTGCACTGCAGCATTTAAAAGTTACTTTAGGATACCCGATTCTTTCTCGAAAAAAACACGAAAAAAAACTTACTTCTTTCAGTTAGAAAAATTTTGAAATACATCGCCAGGGAAGGTAAAAGCAAAACATAACCCATCATCCGTCCATCAAATCGTTATAGTGTTATTTGATGTAAAGATAAGGAATCGCTTATAATAATATTGTATTTTTTTTTTGCTGTCGCAACATGAGAATTCGTTTATCGAGCCATCCCTCCGGTTACGTTGAAGATCACAGTAGTAAACGTTCCATGATCAACCATAATGATTCTCTGGTTGTACTTCCGTTTCTTCTCTTTTTCCAATGCAGTAAATGTTGATGAAATGTATTTGCTTAGATACATCTGAGCTGTTAGGCTCGTAACCTTTACGTCAAAGAATCCTCTTCTGTGACTTTACCAAAATCCACAGGTGCTTACGTCTGCTCTTGCTTCGTCGGCTTTGAATGCTGAAGCTTTCATATCTTTTACTTCTCCTGTAACATGAAGAAGTAGTGGTTCTATGTTGACGCCATTGCAACGTTCACCAAGTAAATCTGGAAGAAGATCTCGTAGGTGGTTGTGGCGACAAATGACGTAGCCTCCAAGATGACAATTTAAGGCATGATGCAGTGAAAATTTCGCTTTCCATGCGCAGTACTGTAGAACATGTTGTAGTTGCCAATTGTAGCAAAGGTAAATATGATCAACAAATTCTTGCTTGTTCAGGGCATATTTTTCTTCTTTCAACGGCAGAGTCGGAAGCCAGATTGAGGTTCCCTCAAGACGTGCAACTTCGTTTGCCTTTGCTTCTAATTGATTCATGGTTTCGCGTATTTGATTTTTCTAATTTGATATTTGCAAGAACTTCTTTTGATCGTGAATCATTTACGATGAATTCGTTTTGGGCGATGGTGTTTTTAGTTTGCAGCTGAAAAATCTTGGAAGAGTTTGAAAATTCTCTTTCTGCAATCTCTGTCACACAGATGATACCAAGTCCTCCCAGTTTGGTTGGCAGCGAGAATAGCTGTCTTTCGACAGCTGAATAGTTGAAGAAAATTTGAGATGTCTTAAGCGCTCTAATGTAGTAATTAAGTTTGTGCCGATAACCAGCAGTGAACGCTATATGCTGCGGATATGTTCTGGCGAGCAAGTTTTTTAACTCATTTGGCGACAAGAGTATTGGTGTATTTTTCTTTGTACATTGTACAACCAACCGAAGCCCCGATGCTTTCTTCCCTTGGTTGTGATATTCAGCTCACAATCTTCAAAAATGCGTTCAGCTTTTTTCAGGTGTTTTTCTTTAACATAAAATTAAAGACTTAGTCTTATTGGGAAAGTATCCTATTTTTGGTCCCAAACTTTTCAATTGCTTCCACCAAAGATTTTCCCTGCGTCGGCTAGATCATCAGCAAATGCTTTTTGTTTAAATTTGTTGGACATGAGGAGGACATGAGAGGCGCTCAGTTCAAAAAGCAGATGACTATTGAATTAGGATCGCCTTGAGTCGTACCATCTTTTGACAGAAATTCTCCTTCACCAATTATAAACAGTCCGATTGTTTGTTGATAACAGTTTGACGCAGACATGGCAAGTGTACCACAGATGACAAAGATGTTGTGAATCATCACTTGTCTGTTCATGCTGTTGAATGCATTTTCGACCAGAAAAATCGCCTCTGTGTTGTCATCTTCGTAGATCTCTCTCATTGCGTGAAAAGCAGATTCACAACCACTTTGTTGACCAGTACAAAGTTGCAGACCACCTTCTGCCTCCATAATGTCGTTTTTAGGTGGTTCATGATTGTTTTGCCGAAACCAGCATTCTTGCTAGTGGTATTAGAATGGACACGACAAATCTTTCCATGTTTCTTTCGCTTCTTTCTGCACATGATTCCGTACACATTATATTCGCCATAGTTGATATAATGATCCGTACTATATGAACCATATGCCTTTGATAATAGCATTCTCCTGCAAGCGTTAGCATGCAATTTCGATGATCCAGCTGCCCCCTTTGTTCTCATGGAAGCTTTTTGAACACTAGTCCCGTCTATGTTATCGAATGTTGATGGATGGACGAATGCTCCAGGACCTTGCAACAGTCGATCGTCAACCTTTTCAAGTGGCTCTGGGTGATTTTTCAACAGCGATTCCATAGCTTTTTTATTCATTAGGAAAACACCGGAAGTGGGTTGATTCGAAAGGAGGTTCAGTGCCGAATTGATTTTTCCTTGGAGCATCATATTTTTAAAACGTTTGGCTATTGATTCTTGTGTCACATTATGGCTCTGAACGAAGCGGTTTTGGATAGCTCTGCGTTCTAAAATGACGTCACTGAAATCTTCATCAATCCACTATGTCAGTCTCCTTCATAAGCATTCGGAGTGTTTTTTCGATTTTGATGCTTTCCTCGGCTTTTGGAGCAACAACAAAGGCATAACAAAAAACAAGGTCATGGACACGCCACCGATTTGTGCTTTGTTGTTCCAATTTTATAAGGAGCGTGTGGTTTCTTGAATGAACTTTGCGCCATTTGTTGACTTCATTGTACAATGCTTCAGCAATTTGCTCTAGGTCCACAATCGGATGAGGTCCCCATACCGGTGTCACAATAAATTTTAACTCCCCTAAATAATGACTCCCCAGTCATAATAAACTAGTTTATAGTGACTCCCCCATCAAAATAAACTAGTTAATTATAACTCCCCAGTTAATATAAACTAGTAAATTATGACTCCCTAGAGTTAACATTTCCTAGGAAATTCTGACTCCCCTGGTTTAAAATGACTCCCCTCTAAATCTTGCTTAAAAACTTTTAAAATTCCTATGGCCATTCCTCGGACGTTGAGACTACTCATTCCTTCACTGAATACCTTATTCTCAACTTTAGTTGAGCTATCATCTGAGAATGTCTGTGTATCTGTCAGTCTGTGTGTCTGCCGAAAAACTTTGGGGCAGCCTGAAAAATGGTTGGATTTGGCTGAAATTTTGCACGCTTGTTCCTTGGGCGAATATCTGGGGGTGTTTTTGAAATTTTGATTTTTTGTGCCTGGGACGGTGTTTTGCGCCAAAACGAGGCTAAAAATTTGGGTCAGTCTGGAGACTTCAAAAATGGTCGAATTTGACTAAACTTTGGTATATTTGAACAACTACAATTGGGCTTTCGAGTTGTAAATAATGAAGTTGAGCCCAGTGCGGTTAGCACGTTCGACTATATCATATGGTATGTGATAACTTATTTTGTCATTAAATTTTCTCAGGGTTTATAGGGTTTTATAGTTAAAGATATGCACTGCAATGACTTTTTTTGATGGGTGGGGGTCATGATTAACTAGTTTATTTTGACTCCCTGACATTTTTCAATCCGAAATAATGGGGAGTCATTATTTACTAAGGGAGTCATTATTTCCTAGGAAATTTCTACTCTAGAGGAATCATTATTTTCTAGTTTATTTTAACTGGGGGAGCCATTTTTCCCAGGGAGTTAAAATAATCCGCTACACCAGTACCGTCTTGACCTGTTTAGTTTTTATTTTATTTGCTGAGAAGAGTCGGAAAGATTTTCTTTCTTTTTGCATTTATTTTGGTGTTTTTTTTTCCTTCAGCTTTCTTTATGCTTTTTTCTCCATCGCTACTTCTTGCTCGAATCGAAACTAATGTTTTCGTATTTGCGCCTTTTCAGGTTTCTTCTGAGTTGATCTTTCCCGTTTCTACGTAGTTTTTAGGAAATGACTTCCGAATTAAATCTTTCATCTTTGTGTTGTTGCTGAGAGAAATGTTTTTGGTACTTTTTAGCATCTAAATCTCTTCAACGAACAAATTTATGCGTTTTCTTTTTAAAGGATTGACGGTTTCACGTCCACCATCTTTTTCCGCCACATTTTTTGAGTCATATTGACCACCTTAGATGGGTCAATTTCTTTCGTTTTCGTATGACGTTTTGCTGTTTTCGTATGTAGTTTTGAATTTTTTTTCGCCCCATCACCTGTGTCGCAGACCCCTATGAACGTCAATTTTCCCTATTGGCGGCTTGTAGTGTTTGACCAGAGGCGGACTCGAACCAGCCAGCCGAAGACGCTACTGTTATGCCACGGCTGCGTTTATGTATTGTTTTCAAAGCACAGGCAATTGTGGTTGTGGGAAAATAAAATTAATAATAATGATTAATAGAAAAACCCAGCCAAAAGGAACGCACATCAATGTCTGAGCGTGCATGAATCCTCGAGCACACATCAATCCCTGAACGCACATCAATGCTTGAACGCACATCAATCCCTGAACGCATTATGACTTCTATAACGCGGTAATTCTTGACGACCTGTAAGTGTTCATTTTACAGTCTTTTTGATCGGATGTCTAAGGTAGTCAAAATAACCGTCTTTGTTACCGCGAGTCTTTCAGCAGATGTTTACGATGACGATGAGGTAGTCACATTCTGTCAACATGTCGGTAGTCAATGACAATTGACTACCTGAGCTTAGTCAAAATGACTCAGGTACATTTCTCAGTGTATGTAACAAATGAAATTAAACCATTACTATAAAAAGTCACTGAAGATCTTTTTAACACTGCTACACCTGTCTTGAACATTCAAAACCCTTCGGCTGAGGCTACATGTATCAATGATATTTTATCTACTATATCAGTATGGGCATTTAAAATTGACAATAAATTAAATCTTTTTTGGCACACAGTTGAACTGATCCACGTTTTGACTCTTATCTGAAAAAAGCGTTCGGGAGTAGCTGATAAGGTACCACTCCAGTATGATAAAATTTTTGATCCAGACGTTCTTTATCAATTGTCATTTTCTTTTTACATTTTTTACGTAACTCGCATATTTCGCGAAAATTAACTGAAGTATCAGCTTTTGAGATGGCTTTCAACAGCAATTCTTCTACCTTGTTAAGTTTCTTTCGTGGGCAGTTTCCGGATGGCATACTTCATAGCTGATCATGCATTGAAGGATGGATTAATTTTTGCATTTTCTTTTTCGTGGCGAGACTGGTGTTCCGATTTGCTGGATTGAGTTGCATGCCCCCCCCCCCCCCCCCCCCCCCCCCCCCCTATAAACCCAGAGAAAATTAAATGACAAAATAAGTTATCATATACCATGTGATATAGTCGAACGTGCTAACCGCACTGGGCTCAACTTCATTATTTACAACTCGAAAGCCCAATTGTAGTTGTTCAAATATACCAAAGTTTAGTCAAATCCGACCATTTTTGAAGTCTCCAGGCTGCCCCAAAGTTTTAGCCTCGTTTTGGCGCAAAACCCCGTCCCAGGCACTAAAAATTAAAATTTCAAAAACACCCCCAGATATTCACCCAAGGAACAAGTGTGCAAATATTCAGCCAAATCCGACCATTTTTCAGGCTGCGCCAAAGTTTTTCGGACAGACACGCAGACATTCTCAGATGATAGATCAACTGAAGTTGAGAATAACGTATTTGGTGAAGGTATGAGTAGACAAAATTTAAAATTTTTAAAGTCTCAACGTCCAAGGAATGGCCATATGAATTTTAAAATTTTTTTAGCAAGATTTAGAGGGGAGTCATTTTAAACCAGGGGAGTCAGGATTTCCTAGGAAATGTTAACTTTAGGGAGTCATAATTTACTAGTTTATATTAACTGGGGAGTTATAATTAACTAGTTTATTGTGATGGGGGAGTCACTATAAACTAGTTTATTATGACTGGGGAGTCATTATTTAGGGGAGTTAAAATTTACTGTGACAACGGCATTCCTTCGGACTTTAGTGATTTGGATAGATTATCTGTTATGGAATACCATTTGTAAGATGATCTGAGCCCACAAAAAAGTAAAACGACTCCATTGGGCTTTTGCACCCAACATTTTTTGCTTTTACCTCTTTGTCTGGCTTTTCTTCCAAACTTTCCTCTCATAATTACATGAGTGATTCATAATCATCAAGGATGAAAATGTTGGTGTGGAAGTATCTTCTTTGATAGAACACTAGAAATATAGCCTGAGCCACTCAGTAAACACAAGACGTATTTAAGACGTCTCAAACTGATACGGACACTTTGAAACGACTGAAGACGTCTTTGAGAGGTCTTCCATAAAACGTCTTATATTTTTGCGATTGGTCTATTTTGACTTTTTAAAATCATTCAACTGTACTATTTTATATTCATACATCTACAGCAACTGGAAAACTGTCTGACAAAATAATAAACTGATTTCGATTATGAAGTGAAGAACTGATCGTCATAATAACCGACTTTTTAGTGATAACACAACAAATGAAAAAAATTAAAATGATAAATGTTTATGCAGATACGCCGTATTGGAGACGTTTTGAAACTAGCTTCTAAGTGTTACAGGTTGACACCACGCAAAGGCGTATTAAAAACGCCCCTGTGTCATCTTGAAAGACGTCTTAATTAAAGAAGTAAGTAAGTAAGTAATAGTTTATTTGGCATTAGCACAAAGTAACAAAATTACATGCAAATTTAAAGGCCAGGAGACCACCACAATAGTAAAAACTAATCAGTGGTAGTCGCCACCTTTACAAAAAAAAAGAATGGAAAAGCACAATGAGAAATAAATAAAGGAATTCTTAATCGAGAAAATAAAACAAAAATGCTACAAATCAAAGTGAAAAATGCCTAAGTGACGAAGGAAAACGTTTAGGAAGCAATTTATTGACCTAATAATTGAGACTTAACGAGTAACTTTAAGCTTTTAGCTGACATTTCGGTGAGGTTTCTGTGAGGATGCAAACATTTAATATAATGCCACTGAGTGATCGACTGGTTACAAAGGGAAGGAAGACCATATGCTACAGCTTTCATCAAAACTTAAAGAATCACAAAGGTCAGAAGGTAGCGTGGAATTTAATTTAGTTTGAAGTTTGTTGAATATAGGGACTGAAGGAGAACGAAGAGGAGAAAAAGTGATAAGCCTAATGGCATACTTCTGAAGAAGGAAGGCACGACGGGAGTTAAGGTTATTGGTTTGAGCCCAGAGTTGACACCCATGACTCAAATGAGAGCCAAAAATAGTATGATATACACCGAGAAGAATGCTTGGTGAAACATGGCGACGAATGTTTGATGATGCACCGATTTAGATGCTGATCAATGAGAACACCCAAATATTTCAAACAGGAGCTTTGTTGAAGTTTACGGCCATTCAAGGGAATATTCAAATTTTGCTTTTAAGAAAATCGTCGTAAGCCTCCGTAAGCCTCAAGAAGAAAAAAACGTTCGAAAAATTACATCGAGCGTTCGAAATGACGTCCTTTGTTCGAAATTACATCATTTTTTGCTAATGATCTATTTCCAACCGTTCCAAATGTACATTGTATTTATTATTGCAACAAATGTTTAGTGCATGTGAATGAAAATCTCTTTTGTTTTTAAGGAAATCGTCGTAAGGGCTTACGAACTTCCGTAAGACCTTGCGAAAACTTTTCCTTAAGAAGAGAATGAATGAACATTATCCTAGTTGTAAGAGCTTACGTAAAATTTTAAGTGCATGTGAAAAGAGCTTAAAAGAAAAAAAACTTAACAATCATGGTGTCACGATCTTTGCCAACACGGTGGGCATTATACGAAATATCGACAAATTTTTGCATACCTGTGCATTTTTCTCCACACATTTACAGCTGGATTCATTGAGTTCTTTCTTAATTCCTTTAATACGGAAGCAGAACCTTCGAGAATATTGTTCATTGTTATTCTTGACATGAAATAAATCAGCAGTCAAAACCCCAATTCTATCTTCAAGGTTCGATATATTTACATCTTGATTACTTTATCTTTCGTTGAGGGAAGCTACCTCTTCGTTCTGTTAAAAAATTCTTTTATGAAGACTTTCGATCAAACTTTTTATCTCAGCAATATCGTTCTTTGTATCAAGCTCTTCAAGTTTCTTGTTTAAAATATCATCAGTCATCATCTGTCTTGTTGTTGGCATAACCTTTTATTCAAGTATTCAAAAATTAGCTAAACGTTGAGGACATGCCTTCTTATATCACAGCGCTCAGAGCATGTCTTAACTCCGCAAAGATCAAAGGTCAAAAGGGGAAGACTTAGAAGACTTAGAGACGTTTTAAAGATGCCTTTCGCACTCGTCTTGAAGACGTCTCAAAAAACTTTTGTCTTAATTGATCGTTAAGAAATAAATGATTTTTTCCAAATTTAATTTTTCGATTTTCTCTTCTTCTTCTTTTCCATTTTCCACGAAAAATATATCATGAGAAAGATCATTGATAATGATGCCATTGATATCAAATTTATTTAGAATGAATTGGATATTTACTTTAAAAGCTGCAGTAGTATTTCTTGTTTCTGATCTCTTTGTCTATCACATGATGGATTTTTTGTAGGAAATAGAAAAGAAGATGTTTTCGCTTGAAATGTCAGTATCAACCAATCATAATCTGTCTTCGACAAAATGCCATATTTTTCTGAACAAATTTCTTTAAGAAATACTTTTCAGTTCCAAAATAGTGAAACTTTACATAGCAAAATTGTTCTCGGGAAATTTTTTCTCAGCGAAAATTTTCCTCGAGAAGTTTGAAATAGAAATCGGCCTTTAATACATCAATCACGAAATGTATTATATAAATGGTTTGCTAAAGCCTGCTTCAGACCTGGAAATTACGACGATTAACATTCAGTGTAATCGTAATCGTCTAGTGTGAACACTTTCGTAATCGTCAAAATCGTCGTAAACTAGTAATCAATCAGTAATTTTTGATATTTCATTGTTGTAATCGCCAGTGGTTTACGTCAATTTTGACGATTACAAAAGTGTTCACATACACTGATCACAATTTATTCGTCATAATCGTCGTAATCACCAGGTCTGGACCAGCTTATAAACATATATTCAGGTTCTGATAGTTAAAAAGAGCTTCATAAAATAATTACTCTAAATTGATATTGAAACTATGACAAATGAAGAACTCATTACATGAGATTATCCATTCTCGTGAAATCTGATGTTAAATAAAATGCGTCTTTCTTTTTCAGCTTATGATTTCCGAGTTCATTTCATATCACCATGGACGTATAAAAAGAGAAGGACTTACAACTTTTATAAATCTATTCAAACAAGCGCGTCTCGCTTTATTGAAATTTTGACAAAAGCAGTTTTGAAACTCCCTCAAGTGCTGTTAAAAATACATGTTTCCATTGGCTTCCACACTAGCAGCCTTTTGTTATAAACACGAAAACTGTTGAAAAACACCAAAACTAAAAGTATGATTCCTTAGGAGTTCCTAAAGCTTCAGACTTGAAACTTTCAGAAAAGATAGATAAACTATCTCTCTGTTCTGTGTAGCTTAGGCATTTTTGAGGCGCAAATATTAACTTCATAACATGCAGAGACGCTGTGCCATGATTTTCTTCTATTTTCACTTGTAACATCTTCTAGCAAACTCACAGACATTTTAAAAACGATTAAATATCGTCGTCTGTGGCTTTGAACAATGAATAAAAGTGTTTTGAAAGCTAATGAGTCTTAATTCCTCTGATATTTCAGTTTTCCGCGTTGGATTGGCACGTAAATAATCGTTCGTCTCAACAAAAATCCAGTGAAATGCGAGACACGCTTTGGTATGAAAGGGATGCCGACACAATGGATTTTAACAATAGAATTGAATAGCTATTGAAATGAGTTGTGAGTCCTTCTCTTTTTATACGTCCATGATATCACTGAACGGCGTTGATAGCAGAAACTGTGGAAACATCACGGATCCCTGTAAAACATTAGGTTATAGCTACCTACTATCAAAAAGTTGACAGAAATGATATAATGATTATAATGAATGAAAATTGTGGTGAACATAAGATAAAAGAAAAAAGTTCTTATCTGACTCCACTGTTGATATTAAGGGAATGAAAAATAATGACTGCATGCCAACAATTATTGGAAACAAGAGAAGTTCAATGTTTGGTGTGCACCAGAATGGAACTAAGATCAATATCTCCATGGAAAGTCTTAATTTCTTAGATATAAATTTAGTTGCAATTACTGGAAGAGAGCTTGAAGGAATTGACATCAGCATTAGAAAATGCCACATCAAGGGTTTGATGAATACAGATTTCCTTGCTATCAACCTGACTGATCTGTCTCAAACGTTGGAACACACAACTGTTTCCATTTCAAACAGCTCATTTGTTTCTGGTGGAATAACAATATCAGGAAATGATGGTAAAAATTACAAATGCAAAGTTTTTGAATGATTCAACAATCAAAATTGTGAATACTGACACTTTTATTTTGGGTCGATGTCAGTTCAATGGACAAATGAACATGGAGCATTACTTACTTGATGTTGAGAATGTGACTTCTGTTAAAATCCATGATTTGATGATCCAGAATGTCACTTGTGGAGGGGTTATTAATATAAAAGATTCAGATGGTATTACGGTTAACCTAACGGTAACACATGTCCATGCGACGTCATTTCTATTTCACACTATTGGTGGGACATTCAATGTGTCAGATGTGATTGTTAGGAATGTAAGCAGCATTGGCGTCATCAAATCAGAGAAACAGAGATCAGTATCAATATCTAACATTCTTATAGAATACATGATGACAACTAGAAACATGTTTGCTTTATACAATGTTAATCACGCCAATATAGTGGAGGTCAACTTTAACAAAGTATCATCGGATTTTAATGGAGTTATTTGTGTTAACGTAACATCAGCATTCATATCAAAGTTACATCATAAGGAGACAAAAGTAAAAAACATATTCCTGGATTTTACAAACATAGATCATATCATTGTAACGGAGATCAGCTTTTTAAACGGATCGGCGAGTTCTGGTGTTTATTTTGGTAGCGTAACATCAGCGTTTATATCAAATTTTTGCATCAAACAGATAAAAGTGGAAAATAGTTATCTGGGCTTTGAAAACGTAGATCATATCAATGTAACGGAGATCAGTATTAAAAACGGATCAGCAGGTGCTTGTGTTTTATTCGTTAAAGTAACATCACAGCATTTATAGCAATTTTTCAGATCGAAAAGATAAGAGTGGAATATAATTATCTGGCTTTCTATAACGTAGATTATATCAATGTATCAAAGATCACCATTGAAAACGAATCAGCAGGTGGTGTTGTTTATTGCGCAAAAGTAAAATCAGTATTTTTATCAAATTTTCACTTCAAAGAGATAAAAGTAGGACATGGTTATCTGTATTTTGAGGACCTACTTCACATCAATATTGCGGAGATCAACTTTGAAAATGGATCAGCAGGTAGTGTTCTTTATTGCGCAAAAGTAAAATCAGCATTTTTATCAAATTTTCACTTCAAAGAGATAAAAGTAGGACATGGTTATCTGTATTTTGAGGACCTACTTCACATCAATATTGCGGAGATCAACATTGAAAATGGATCAGCAGGTGGTTGTGCTTATTTTAAAAAAGTAACATCACCGTTTATATAAATTTTTCACATCGAAAAGATAACAGTGGAACAAAATTATCTGGCTTTTTATAACGTAGATCAAATCAATACAACGGAAATCAACATTGAAAACTGATCAGCAGGTAGCTGTGTTTATTGCGAAAACATAAAATCAGCGTTTATATCAAAAGTTCATATGGAAGAGATAAAAGCAACATACACTTTTCTTTATTTTGACAACTTAGATCATATCAATACGAGGGATATCAACTTTATAAACGGATCAGCAGATGTTCTAGTTCTTCTTAGAAAGGTATCATCAGTGCTTTTGTCAAAATTTCACATCCATACGATGAAAGTAAAGGAAACTTTTCTGAATTTACAATCAATAAAAAGCATCAGCTTTTCGGAGCTATGGATCACAAATGGACGGAGTGTTGGTTGCTTAAAGTTATTGAATTCGAAGTTAGCGTCACTTTCAAGTATGGTTATAGACAATACGACATCAAATGAATTAATGTTTGACCTTAATGAAGTTAAAAATGTGATTATATCTGATTTGGAAGTCAGAAATTCAAAAACACCCAAGGTTATCTCTATTTTGCCTTACACCATATATAATCAAAACAGGTATGCTGCAAGGATTAACAAAAACGAAGATGAGTCTCTTTATTCTCTGACAAAAATAACTGAAAGAAAGAAATATAATAAGATGTTAACTGTGAAAAGTATTTTGGAATTCAATCAAACAGGTAGACTTCGAATTGACACAAGGGATAGCTTTGCAAGAGATGCAATAGAGAAGGCAAGAAGGGCAGAAAGCACTTCATTTTTTACTCCAATGGAAGACGAATTTATAATGCATCTTGAAAATATCCAATTTAAAAATATGACAATTCACATAGCAATTCAATCAGGCAAAGGCTATTTAAGAATACAGAAATGTGAAATTGTTCACTCAAGACTTGAAAGATTTTTGAATTTTGAGGAAGGGACCGTTGAAATGTTTGACTCCAAAATAATAAGCAACGAAGGTGTCCAAGTTATAAACGCCAACTTAACTATTGACCATTCCACTTTCCAGGTTTCAAAATCAGCTGTCCATTACAGAAATTTCGCAGACTCAACTTATATGCTCAATATAAAGGATGTTAAAATAGTTTCTTTTAGCAAAAATCAACCAACAATTACAATCAAAGGAGATAAAGTTATCAATGTCAACATGCTCCGAGTAGAAGTTGCTTTGAAGGAATCGAAGAAGGACCTTCCTGTCATTGAAATTTTTACGAAAGCTGATTTTCTACTTAATTTTGTAGATTATATCAATTTAACTTTGTCTTGTCCAAGAAACAGTCTTCCTAATTATGATTTAACGACACGTGATGGCTTTCTTTTCGAGTATTATTGCAGACCATGCATAAAAGGATTCTTTGCCATCACCGATCGAAATACAACATTTTTTTTAAGCACGACATATAGCAATTCAACATTTATAAAACGTGGATACCTAAAATATCACAGGTTTGAATTCTCATACTTTATAATGACAAGTATAACGAACTGGACAATATATGGAAGTCCAAATACATTAACATGTAAACCCTGTCCCAGTGGAGGGACATGTAATGACAACATATTGAGCAACGATAACTATTGGGGCTACCTAAATCAATCAACTGGGAACGTAAAATTTTATCATTGCCCCAATGGTTACTGTTGTTCTGCAACTACTACAAAATGCACATCTTACAATACCTGCAACGCACACCGCTTTGGTCCGTTATGTAGCAAATGTATAGATTGTTACTTGGTGGATTATTTTTCAGTTAACTGTTTACCTACATCCAAATGTAAAGACCCTTCCATGTTTTGGCTATCAATTTTTCTTACATCTCTATTATATGTTCTTGCAGTTGGATACTTAGATCTACTAAAAAAACTATGGAATCTCGTGAAAAAAATCACTTGTTGGTTAACATGTCAGAAACTCTTTAAAGATGAACTACAAGAAGAAGAAGATAGTGCTGAAAATATTGAAATAGAACTCAACTCAACTAATAGTATCGATGAAGAATGCAACGAACATTTCCTTACTCGTGAAACAACTTTATCTCAGGGGCCAGATGAAGACAAATGTCGTTGGTCGGGGACCTTGAACATACTTATCGCTTTCTACCAACTGAAGCAGTTACTTACTATTGACTTGGATCTTAAGTATTCTAAATCAAAAATGAACACATATCTGGCAGATGTCTTTAATTTGGAGATAATTAAAGTTTCATATAATCTCTGTCCGTCATTTACATTTAACGATTTTCAAAAACACACTTTGAAAGATCTCATTTTTTCCCTTATTATGGTTGTTCCTGTCCTTATGTTAGCTGTATCGTTACATATCCTGTATAAATGTAAGAAGTCATCACGAGTGAAAGAAACAGTTGTGAGAAACGAACAAGAATGCCGTGAAAGCTGTTCTAGTGTCACAGGTTCCGAAATAGTTGCAGAAGTCGAAAACATGACAAACAATTACCAGAAAAATGATATATATGCATCTAATCGTCAACCAGATGAAATTTCGTTCTTAACTCGCTGCTACGCCTGTTTTTTACGTTTAATTTCAATGAGGTACAAGAACTTGACAACATTTACGTTGGTAATGGTTCATTGCGTAGCAGTGGGTAACGAGGATCTACTGTACGTCTTCACTGATATCAAATGTTGGGGTATTACGCAGTATATCGCACACTTGTTTCTTTTGTTATGGATTATTCCTTTTCCGTTTTCTCTCCTTCTGTCATTAAAACTCTTAAAATGGAATTACATCTCTGCGGAACGATTTCTCGTTTTCATGGTTGTCCCTGCAATCGTACCTTTCTATTACATTTGGCAAAGTTGCAGCATTCGCACACTCCATAAAGAGAGCAATAAGTTGAAGTCAACAATACAACTACTTTTTGAACAACCGTATAGAGATGACATCACTTATTGGCATTCGTGGTTGCTTTATCAAAGATTAATCATTGGATGTTTGGTAGTGTTTCAAGTTGACCCGATTTCCCGGTTGTCGTTTATTTTTCCGTTATTAGTTTTGTTCTTGTTGGTTCAACTTCAAATCAAACCTTACAAAGACGATCTGGTTAATCAACTGGATTCCGTGGCCCTTTCGTTGCTAATCACAGGTGTCAACACGGTACGTTCAATTTTATACGTTCATAGAATTCCTAATGACGAATCAATGACAGCTGTGTTAAAAGTCTACCACGCAATCGATCCAATACTTACTCCTATCACGTTTCTGGTATTATATTTCACTTATCAAAAGATGTTAAAGATTTGGAAGAAGTTTCAAGTGTTTTTAATTAAAAGAATCAACAAAAAGTTAAATTGAGTTATTTTTATTCAGGTCTGATATGCTCTGATATGCTGCGTGAGTTAAATTTTTCTTCAATTTGCCCATTGGTTCGTTTGCATATAAAACCTGTTATTAGCTTACGTGAAAATTTGTTTTGATATCTTGTGGCGTTATACTTGAATATGAATAAAGTGATTACAATATAAAGTTTCTATAGTCTACAGAATTTCTAAACTTACTATATTGAAACTGTGACAATATAATTTTTTAAGGGGGGTTTACACGTAAAGATTCTTGGAAAATATTTCTTTAAGCAGGTGTTTTAATGCTTTAAATTTAAATTGTACGCCAAAAAGTCAAGTTTTAGCGCCTCAACTCGTTAATTATTAATTACCGCGTTGACCTTTTGATGTACAATTTAAGTTTAAAGCCTTAAAACACCTGCTTAAAAGAAAATTTTTTCAAGATCTTTACGTGTAAACCCCCCTTTACGTTATTGAAATTTCAACTAAGGGTCAACCTTTAAAAACAATTGGGCAGTGAATCAAGATTTCTCTTTTACTTTCCTTTTTTATATCAAGGACGCAGTTAAGTTCCAAAAAGAATGTTGGGCTTTGATTCACACATCAATCGTACTTAGTTCTGTCGTATTTATGTTATTGTATATCTTATTGTATTTTAGTCATATACACGTGATAATCAATTATAAATTTTATTATTTATATGCATGTGCGTATAATTTGAACCAGTTTGCATCACCCTTTTACCATAAACTGCTTCGCATGAGACATAAGCTTAATTAGTTCTTGGGACAATTCCCTATATTGAAATTTTGAGGAAGACTGTTCTCTCTAGAAAAAAGAAATGCATCTGTAATCATAGTTGAGAATTTATCCAATAATATCAAAAACCTCGATCTCTTATAGCAAACCTAAATGTTAGAATATAAATTATTGTAATTATGTTACTACGTATTTAATGGAATTAGGCTTCTCTACTTGTTTAAAGATAGTAAACTGTTATAATTAGAACTAAGGGTTTAAGATTGCTATCGGCAGTGGAAATTCCTCATTGGAAGACACGTGTGTAAAGGAGCAGCTGCAAATGTCTAAATAGCAAACAAAGAAATCAGCAAGTGACTGGCTCTCTTTCTTAGGACCTTCTTTTAGTTAACTTCGTTTCAAAAGAAAATTATGTGGACTATGATTTTATTTTTGTTAGAAAATAACATATCATAACTCAGCTGAAAACATATATTGCACAATTTCTGATATTAGACGGTGTTTATCTAGTACTTATTTTATGTTTTTGATATTATGTAGTGCAACCATAGGAAATGGAAGTTTGAAAAATTATTCACCTTTGAGAATTCCAATTACAGAGAAAATTTTGCCGTAGGTAGGTGAAAATTTATTCGAATTATAGAGTTTTTCGGATTGTGCCGTTTGCAAATTTGTTGAACTTCACTGATTTGAACTCAATGCAACCTACCGGTCGATGTCTAAGGGATTCTTGAAAAGATCTACTTCAAACAAAGGCTAGCTGATGTGTATTAGGAACAAGTAAGGGGTTTTGGAAATCACAACGGCAATGAAGCTGCGTCGTGAGTTAAATGAAAGCTTACTACAAATATCGCTACTTTTCGTCAGATATCTTCCCTTAAATTTGAAAAACATGACTTTTGATGACTTTTTGACGGAATTGAAGCTCCTGAGTCGAAATTGTACTTACTGCAAAGATTGTTACCTGGGCTGCTAAGGGACAGAATTGTAGCAGGGACAAAAAGTGATGCGGTACGCAAGAAAATGCTGGCGGAAAATGAGCCCACATTGGAGAGAGCAATTAACATTTGCGGAGCGGCAGAGAAAGCCATGGAAGGCATGGAATCCTTAAGGATAAAGATGAAGAAAGTGAGGTTGCGTGGCTGAAAGGAAAATGCGGGTCTCAAAACAACAGCAAGACTTATGAAGATAGAAGTATGAGAGCTAATTTTTCAAATGATAAATGCAAGTTCTGTATGCGTTTTCATCCATTTGGTAGAAACAACTGTCTCGCATGGGGAAAGAAATTTTTAACTGTAACTACATGAACCATTTTGCTGATAGTTCAATGTGTGGAAATAAGAGAGCCAATGATAAGAAAGCCACTGATAAGAGCGTAGAGTTAATTGAGGCTCAAGGCATGGAAAAAGGGTTAGGAGCCCTATTCTTAGGTAAGGTTCGCAAACAATAAATATCAAATTGACGTAATGCAGGGAAAGGCGGTCGTAAACTACGTATGAAGATCGACACGGGAGCAGAAGTGACTGTTATAGGACTAAATCATTTACAGTTTTTTGACATAACAAAACAGAATCTGCTTAAGTCAAACAGAAGATTGGTGGGTCCAGATAATCACAAATTCAAGTGCTATAGGTGTTTTGAGTCAACCTTGCGTCGAGGAAAGAAAGAAATTTTTGAAGTTATTTAATGAATTTATGGACATGCCCTTATTGGGGCAGCCTGTAATATACAGTCTGGATCTAGTGACAGTAAAATCTAGTGTTGATGTTGTGACAAGTAACAATTCGTCGAAGTCAATAAAGGACATTGTGGAAGGTTTTAAAGAGGTATTTGAGAGTCCGGGGCAAGTGGAAGGCAAGGCGATTCACATTGAAACCGATAAAGATGCAATTCCATACCACATCACTGCTCCTCGAAAGGTACCAATACCACTCCTACAACCACTAAAAAAGGAAATAGACAGAATGTTAGAAATGGGAGTGATTAAAAGAATTGAGGAACCAACCGACTGGTGTCATCCAATAGTTGTAGCACCCAAGTCCAACGGCTAATTCAGATTATGTATTGACCTGACGAAATTGAATAGCGTGACGAAAAGAGAATTGTACCAATTAGACAGTACGGTAGAGACATTGGCAAAACTTGGTGATAAATGCAAAATTATGTCCAAAGTAGATGGCAATAGTGGATTTTTGCAAATGAAATTGGACGAGGACAGTCAGAAAAAGTGTACATTTATCATTACATTTGGAGGTTCTGCCCTAGGAGGGCTCCATTCGGATTATCACCAATGCCAGAAATTTTTAATCGAGAAATGAATCGAAGGTGTTGTTAAAAGCATGAATGACTTTTTGATTTACGGAAAGGATGACAGTGAACATGATGACAAACTCGAAACATTTCTGAAACGTCTTCAAGAAAAAGGTGTGACACTAAATCTTGAAAAATGTGTATTCAGGACTGATACTGTTGAATATTTTGGGTTTTCGTTATCACCAAAAGGAGTCCACCCAATTAATGAGAAAGTTGAAGCTACTACCAAATTTACACAACCTTCTTCCATCACCGAACTCAGAAGGTTCCTAGGTATGGCTCAGCAACTCTCTAGCTTTTGTCCACAACTTTCGAAGGAGGCCCAACCACTACGTAAACTCTTGAGCTGTAAAAATGAATTTTTGTGAACAGAAGAGCATTCCAGAACTTTTTTAAAGCTGAATGAAATCCTGGCTTCCCCGACCACATTAGCGCTGTATGATGTAAGAAGAAAACAAAAATTCGAAGTGATGGTAGCCTATTAAACGGTATAAGTGTAATTAAGTATCAAAGAGATAATAAAGAGTGGAAACAAGTCGACTGCGCTTCTCGTTTCTTAACAAATATTGAAAAGAATTAATGCAATAGAGCTGCAAATGCTAGCTGCTTCATGGGGGATGAATAGAATGAATGTATATCTACAAGATTTGCAACATTTTGACCTGGAGACTGATCATAAACCACTAGTGACAATATTGAACACAAAACTACTGAGTGAACTTTCTCCCAGAATAAAACGCATGAGAATAAAAATGTTGAAATTCAAATTCACAGCGACTTGTGTACCTGGAAAAGAACTGCAAGATGCAGACGCCCTTTCACGTGCACATACATCATCATCGACTGCTACGGACTTAGTATATGACAATGAAGTTATGGTACATGTAAATAGCGTGATGGACTGTCTACCAGCTAGTGATGAAATGTTACAGAGAATAGTGTTTAAAACTGAAAAGTATGAACTTTTGACAGAAGTAAAGTCATACATCCAAGAAGGTTGGCCAACAAACAGAAATCAGTGTTTAAAAACCGTATCGCCGTACTGGGAATATCCTTGTAATCTGGCAATGATAAGAGGACTTATGCTGCTAGGCGATCGTATTGTTATTCCTTTGACTCTTCGAATATAAATTTTAACAAAAATTCATGCTGGGCATTTTGGGATGGAGAAATGTAAGCTTCGGGCAAGACGAAATGTTTATTGGCCAGGCATGAATGAAGATATTGAGAAAACTGTGAGAAAGTGCAAAACGTGTACTGAATTGCTACCGTCTAAGCCGAAACTACCAATGATATATCATGAAGTGCCTAATCGACCATGGCAAAAGATTGGTAGCGACATCTTTGAATATGCAGGCTAAAGTTATTTAGTCATCGCAGATTAATTTTCATTATGGCCAGATACAGATAGATGCACTAAAACAAGGAATTCCGGAGCATTAGTTTCGGACAATGGATCACAATATAAGTCCAAGAAGTTTCGGACATTTATGTGTGACTGGAAGGTCAAACATATAAATAGCAGCCCTCGATACCCAAAGTCAAATGGATTTGCAGAGTCAATGGTCAAAAGTGTCAAGAGGACCATAAAGAAATGCGTTCTTTCCCAGGAAGATATTTATATGTGGTTACTAATTCTTCGAAATTCGCCATTACACTGCGGTTTGTCTCCAGCACAAATATGTATGGTACGAGAGCTTTGTGACAACTTGCCAAAAACTTGCATGCCCGGAACCTCAATGCCTCAGCGAAATCTGACACACAAGAGAGACAACATTCAAAGAGAAGCTATGAACAAGTTATACAAAAACAAGATAAAACTGAATAATTCTCACCAGGAAATCAGGTGGCCATTCAGGATCCAACTTCAAAGGAATGGTCACTATGAGGAAGAATTGCGAAAAAAGTAGCCCCCAGGTCATTTCAAGTTTTGGCAGAGGGAAAGGCGTTGCTAAGAATCATCTACGAAAAGTTTATGCAGTTGTTTCATCAAATGCCAATCTGCCTGGAATTAGGTGCCCCCTTCCCCTTAACTTGTGTTAAGAGGAAGAGGGCACCTAGTCCCTGCCAGCCCTAGTCACTCTAATATTGAAATCTGTTGTAATGATAGAGACACAGTTGCTAGTCAAACATGTTCTGCTGAAACAGATTCAGACTGTGATAAACAGTTGCATATGGAGATGAAGGGACAGAAGTTCTTAAAACCAGAACAAGGATTTGACGTTTGGTAAATAAACCAGTTAGATACCGTGAATAGAAATAACGTAGAGGAAGAGAGTACTTTATTTATTTATATTTTATTTATATTTCTTTACTTGCTATTGTAGGCCATTTAGTTATATTCTTGGTATTTGTTGAGATAAGGGAGATGTTAGGATATTATTAGGACACCACTATGGTTTTATATATATGCCGGTGCCGGCACTTTAGGATTAATCTGAAAACATAACAGAAGACGAGAAGAACCTTGTTTCAACAAATTTCTTAGGGAACTAAAATTGTTTTCGATAAAAAGCCATTTATTATCCATGTTCCCAATTTTTCATCCGATTTTCAATATTGAATGCAAAATTTGACAACGTTGACATACAAATGATATTTCAACTGGAAAATTCAGGTGGTTTGTTGCGCTGCTTAATTAAAGATAACTTTAACATGCTTTGGTCAAACACGTAGCGCGCCAATCAGTTTTGCTTTCAATTACATGAAAACAGAATTTAAAACGATAGAGAAATAAATAAAAATTACATCTTTGTTTTTGTGGACGAATCTATCAGCGGATAATAAAAATGTTTTGTTTGGCTAGCCAAAAATTAGAAAAATAAATAAGAGTTCGTTTTCAACGAAATTGCAAATTACAAGATGGGGAATTTACTTTTGCTATTGAGATCTCGAAAAGTTGCGAAATTTCTAATATCATTTTTTCTCTATTTATAGCCAAAATGAGAATTATTCATCAGATGCTCCTATTGGATTTGTTTTCTTAGGCAATGAAAACTGTAGGTGTTCGAGACTTTTTAATTGTCTTTAAACACGATTGTCACTGTCCATCGAGTTCTCTTTCTATGCTTTTCCTTTGGTGACACTGTTTTTCTGAAATTGCCTATTCCTATACAAAGCTACCATTCTTTGAAAATCATTTTTGTCATGGTTACTGAACAACTATTGGTAAGCATTTTAATAAGTTTTATCATTATCAATACCTGTGTCAAAAACTAACAACTCACTGCAACGAAGAGTTTATCTTTTGAATTGGTGGATATATCACGTGCCTTTCTATAGAAATGATGTTTTTAACGATTTAGCAGTGCTCTTTAACAAAAATAAGTTATGGGTCAGTAGTGAAAGTGTATTTGATAATAGTTTGTATGCTAGCTCATACACTTGCTACACCGACAAATGTAGTAACTCCGACAAATGTAGTAAAAATCAACGACAAATGTAGTAATGCTAAATGTAGTAAAAATCAACGACAAATGTAATATAACCTACGTCAAATTTAGTAAAAGGTTGAAATGAGCCATAACTAGGCCAACACACACGAAGATGTTTTTGCTTGTATTAACAGGCTCTTACTGTGCATGCGCAAATTCCAGGTTTATTAAACAGTTACCTGATAGCCCTTAAAAAGTTACCTGGTAAAGACCTTCGTATGTTTGGCGTAATTATGGATCATTTTAACCTTAAAGGCGTTTATTATATTTGTCGGAGTTACTACATTTGCCCTTAATTTTTACTACATTTAGCGTTACTTAATTTGTCGGAGTTACTACATTTGTCGTAGAAATAATACTACATTTGACGCAGTTACTACATTTGGCGGAGTTACTACATTTGTCGGTGTAATTACACTAACTGCTTCTTAGAGACAAGGTTGTTCGTTGCACAGTTCATTTCAACAATTCAAATTTTTCATAGCTTGCTGACTACTTCCTCCGATGAATTCGAAAGCCAGTTTCATGGAACGAATTCTTTACTGGGTCAGTTTTGTAACCTTGGCATTTTTGTATATGAGTGATGTTTAACCAATTGATATCTAATAAATGTTGAATGAATCAGTCGGTTAAAGTATATAATGAATTACAAAAACTGAAATCGTTTACCTTATTAATTATACAATAACACAAAAGAATTTAAAGAATACGAAACGAAAAAAAAAAAACTTGTTTTGTGATATTTGAAAGACTTTTAAGATTGCCATATTTGAGTAAAGTCGATTCCAACCGTTCCTGTCTTCAACTATAACAAAGAAAGAAAAGATGAATTTGTTTACATATATTGTATTGGTAATTACCACCACAACACATGCTTCATCAACGCCTAAAGTTAATCTGGTTGGAAACGTAAAGGTCACTACAAGATATGGAAACTACAAACGACATCATAATGTAACAATCACTTTTGGAGAATTGATTGGATTTTCAGTGCAAACAAGAAAAGAATGTGGAAGTTCTTGCCTTCACCATGTTGATTGCAATGGTTTCATATTGACAAGAAATTTTCAAATTCCACCATTATCATGTCGATTGTTCAAGGGAAACTTAGATACCAATCACTACCGTGTCACTGAAACAAATCTTGAAGATTTTTATGAAATCCAAGTCAGTAGTTCAATCCTTTTCCGTAATTTCTATTCTACAACCGCAATCAGATTTGTATCATTTGTTCATTCCTCCTTGACTATTTACACTTTGTTTTTGATATTATAAATTACGTAATTGCAAAAAACG
Organism: Turritopsis dohrnii; assembly: GCA_027922465.2. Taxonomy (NCBI): domain Eukaryota; kingdom Metazoa; phylum Cnidaria; class Hydrozoa; order Anthoathecata; family Oceaniidae; genus Turritopsis; species Turritopsis dohrnii. The sequence continues at coordinate 1,936,832 of BQMF02000013.1, forward strand.
TGAAATAGACCTTGAACTGGATGCAGTCATAAAGCTAGCCAAGGACAGGACTCTCCTGTAGATATAAATCTCACTTTAAGGCAATGTACATAGTCTAGAAAATTCATTAAAATTATTAGGCGCCATGTTCAGCCTGCGTTGTGTTACTCCCAAGAGTTTACCAAATGTAAAATTAAGGAATTGCCAACGGACAGTGTACTCATGTTGTAGAGCTCAGCCAAAAAAATGTATCGTTTTGATACGACCAACCGTTACAGAGATATTGTAGATCAAAGAATTTGGTGACGTCACAGATCCGTTCCCCTGAAAAATTAGGCCCAAATTTTTCGCCACGTTATCGCCTGTATCTCTTGCCCAGTCACATAATGATTTTATGAACTGAAATTAATGAAAATCAATGGGTCAGAAGACATTGGCTTACAACAAATATCTTACTTTTGTTTCTATACAGAATGCATGCACAAAAAATCCTGGTATATGTGAACATGGTAGTGTTTGTATTCCTCATTTCCATAACAACAGTTACTTTTGTGATTGGTGTCAGGAACCGTTCTATGGAAAACATTGTAATGAAACAGACGGTTAGTACATAATTGGTAATGTTGAAAGCACTAAATGAATTGAATTGATTTTCAAATTGAATTTTTTAGATGCATTTGAGGATTCGCATCAAGGTAATGTTTGATAATCCCATATTGTAATCCAACAACGTTTTATGGCAGAATTGCCTTTGAATTATTTCTTAGCCAATTTCTTGTTTTCTTAGAATCTCCTTTCGTGAATAAACAAAAGCAATAAGTTAGAACATGTTCAGTGGAAGTGCTGGTGTCATATGTTTTGATTCCGAACATTACATGCAAAGAAAAGTTTCTCTCTGCAACTCATGAAAATTTCGATAAGTGCAGTTTGTTTGAAGAGGACATGATCAATATTTAATCATACTTGATGAAATTTCTAAGAACCGTATGAGTACATAATTGCAGTCTGTTATTGCGTAATATGTATAATGATTGCATAAGTTGACTAACAGGCTAAGAAAGGCTCTTTTTATATAAAATCAAATGTTAACTTTTTGTATTACATTTGCATCTTGAACATTTTGTCTGGGTCTTTGAAAGTTTGAACAGTATTTAGCTTTAAACATAAGTGATCATCATGTGAATTATTGATTATAAACATACAGTAAGTATATCTTTTCTCTTAGACATAATAGTTGGCAAAAATTCGTCATGTCGCCAACTTCTCAAGAACTATGGAACAAAGCCAGGAATATTTAACATACATCCGTGGAGAGATTGGAGAAAACTCAGAGTGGAATGTAACAATGGTATTGTCACAGATGTTTTTTTATGTTTTAATATCTGTAATAATTGCAAAATTCACTGGATGTCGACAGAGTTACACTAAAAGGACCTCCTAGTAGTCCTCAAAGCCATGGATGATTTTGGGCAATGTTTACATAAAGTTGTTCGTAAATATTTCTCCAAATATTATAACAATCTGCATAATGAACACAATTGAAGGGTAATGATTTTAAGTTTGAACGTTTTTTTTTTGAATTTGACCAAACTTGAGGGAAGATTCACTTCTCGTGAAGGTTTAATTTTGAGAATATTTCATGGTTGGGAGTAATTATGCAATTGTGAGATACATCCTGAAGTCTTTAAGTCATTTCGCTTCTTGAGTACATTAAGCAGAGTGTTAAAATATAAGTACTGGCTAAGGCCTTTATATTTTCTGATGTAACTCAGTTGTTTTTTCCATACTTCCTTCTTAAAGCCTTTTAGTGAACAAAACAAAATGTCTAGTTTTTTATTAAGCTGCCCAATCACGCTAACCATCGTGACCTTGCATACCGTAATTGAGCGGTCTTGATAAAATGAAAATATTTCAATTTAGGGGGACAGATGAACATCATGAAGATATATACATTTGACACTGAACCGCTTGTAACATCTCATGTAAGTCTCACGCTTCCAGGGATGAGTCTTGCAGGTGCATATTCTGTTGGGACAAATTTTTTGAATTCACTTTACAAGTTAATAAAGTTTAACACAATGTTGTGGTATTGCAAGACATCTGAAATGACCGACTACAGACCGTTCGTTATACAATCATTTTTGTCACAAGCTCACGAGAACGTTTTTAAGTATATGATTGGTGAAACTGACATCTTACCATCTGCTTGTGGCGTGGGAATCGACTGCAAATCATTGATAAATCAAACCATATCAGCCATAAACGTTCCTTTTGATAAGCGCTATTATCGAGATGTTTTCAATTACAAAAACGGTAGTGTGCTGAGTCTAAATGGGCAGATGTTTGGATGTTATCATCCTCTACGACACATCAAAGCAGGGGATAATGTACTTGTACTTGTATGGTAGTGGGAAATGATTGTAAATCATTTATCCTAATAAATCATTGTTACATGATAATATCAAACGTCCAGGAATAATTAACATATATAAACAACAAAAATATTTAGGTGTCTGTTGAGTAGACAATATGTTGATAAACGTTGAGTATCTTTAGTATAGAGTGACGCGTAAATATGTCACAGTGTAGGGACGACAAACGATTTTACTGATGTAAATATTGTATATTGCTTTCAAAAGGATAATTGCCAATGAAAATTTTACGAATAAGATTGGTTATCATCCAACAGCTTGATTTATAACTACAGTAATAGTTTGATGTTGTATCAAAATTTGGTGTTTGTATTGCATGAAATTGAATATAATGTGATATGAAATAAATGAAAAAAATTGAAAAAAAATGTGAATAGAACCGCAAAAGATATGAATAGCGTTGGCAACAAAGCTGTTTCGACTTACTATTATTTTTATTGAAGATTATTTGCATAGATGGCGTTTTGTCAATGAAGAGCCTGCGAAGGAAGTTATGCAGTATTTAAAGTCGCCATACAGGCTTTGGTAGCTATACTGAAAAGAATCACACAACTAGACGGCTTCCCTATCAAATAATTCCTCCTTTTTTATGTGTGCTAAGCAGAGAGGATTGATTCACAGTTTATAGTCTGTTATAGCATGGACGTATAAAAAGAGAAGGACTTACAACTTTTATAAATGTATTCAAGCAAACCTCGCCTCGGTTTATTGAAATTTTCACAAAAGCAGTTTTGAAACTCCCTCAAGTGCTGTTAAAGATACATGTTTCCACTGGCTGCCATGATCGTAACAACCAATCAGAAATTAATTTAAAGATTTTATGATTATTTTGAAGCCAGGTTTTAAACTGTGATTCCTCATGACTTCTTACAGTCTCAAACATGAAACTTTCAGAATTGAATGAAAAAGCACTCTTCTTTCTGTATGTTCTCAGGAATCACCCAGGCCTTTTTCAAAGTACCGAATCTTTGGATATAAATATATACACAAAATACTTCCTAACTCCGACAAATTTATCTTAATTTCAATCTGACATTTTTAAAAAAGGTTGAGTATAAGTTTTATGATACTCAAAAATATTGCTGATGCTTCTGCAAATCGTATTTTTTCTCAATTCGTTTGTTTTCCACATCGGATTAAACCTAAAGCGTCGTATAATCCCACCCATGTGAACCGAAATCCAGTGAAATGCGAGGCGAGGTTTACATCAAAGAAATGCTGACAGAATAGATTTTAATAATAGAAATGAAAAGCTTTAGTATAAGTTGTGAGTCCTTCTCTTTTTATACGTCCATGGTTATAGTTATAGCCGGCCTCCCGAAGAGGCCACAGGCACTGTTGCACAACGCTTCCAGTTGGAAATGAAATAACAACTACAAATGTTCAGCTTTTTTGAAAATGTCAGAGTTCATACATTGGTTATTATTTGCCATACTATCAAGAAGTTTTCCAGGGAAATTTTTAATTTGCTGATGAAAAACTTTACCAACTTTGTATATGACTGCAACTGATACGAAATCTAAAAAATAAAATCGTGAAAATCTATGTATTTATGCAACAGATTTAGGAGAGAAAAATTGTAATATTAATGTTAAACTCGTAAAATATAAAACATTAATAATCGTATATTGCACAAAAGATCATCTTGCTTACTTGGGGATGATCATATTTGCTCTTGGCACGTATCGTTACATTGAGCCAGCTACAAGATAATAATAAGACATTAAAATATAAACCTTTAGTTATATTGAACGCAACCAACACAACCAAACCAGAATGAAAATTTGCAGGTTCCAAGTATATCAGAAATTCAAGGGATAACAAAATTTTCAAAAATTCGATGATATATTTCCACAAGTAAACCTGATAATCAGATGAAAATGTTGTTCCTACTACCCAGGCAAATTAGGCTTAAAAATACATCATCGTAATGCCTCAGATAAGCGCCTAAGCATTTATTTGACACTTCAGATCAGGATTAGTTTTGAGGTATTATGAAGTATTAGTGATAAATGGGTGAAACATAATGTTATAAGTTATAGCTGTTTTATGTTTATACGTTTCGATCTCAGTGACATGTAGGTCCAACACCTTGATCAGAAAAATAAGGTGTAAGGTAAAATGGGAGATGGAACAGATGTTGGCTATGGAAGTTAAAAAGATTCAGCAGTTACTGTTGATAATCATTTTTGTGAGACAGAAGCTTGAGAGGTTTCCTGTCGTTTTTACCATAAAACAATCAGCAAATTCTGTAATTTTAAAACAATTTTTTACATTTATAAATAGTTGATAAGTATTCATAACAGAAAGGTCGAATAACAACAATTGAATAACATTGATAAACAATGATTGTAACAGGTTGCATTCAGTATAACCATGGTATACCAATATTCATCGTGGAACACAATCAAAATCATAGCAAAATATGACAGATTGAATTTTTTTGAAACATACATATGTAACTATATGTTAACAAATATATTAATGGAAATTCAGCTGAAGTTCCTTTTTATAATGTCACAGTCAGTACTGTACATTCTAATCGTATGTTTCAGTCTTGCAGATAAATGTGTATCATTAAAAGCCTCTTCCATTGGGAATGTGAGCATCATAACAAAGGGAAACTATAAACGTCATCACAAGGTAACAATAACCTTTGGAGAACTCATCGGGTATTCTATGAACACAAGAACAGAATGTGCAAGTGCTTGTATGCAACATCGTAACTGCAATGGTTTCACATTGACAAGAAATTTTCAAAATCCTCCATTAACATGTCGATTGTTTCAAGGAAACTTGAATACAAACCATTACCGCGTCAATGAAACAAATGATGAAGACTTTTATGAGCAACAGGTCAGTAAGCGTTATAGCATTGTCGAAAGTAAAGTTAAATCTGACATTGAATGTTTACTTGAAAAGATTATCCTAGTTGAAAGAAATTTTAAGAAAACTCTTTGTTTTTGGCATTTTTTGGAAAAGTTTTTATACTCACATGGGGATTGATCACAGAGAAGACAAAAAATATATTATGCGATGTCTTATGTAGATAAGCTACGAAAAAATTCATCCTTACAAAAAATCTTTTCCTTCTGCCTCCAATTCCTATATTCAATCCCTATATATGGACATGGAAAATTTATTGCATGTGCAACAATGCTGGGGTTCCTACTCTCAGTAATTTTATAGCCAAAAGTGTCAATAGTTTGGCTTTTCAACTAAGCTTTTCTTTCTATCAGATGCTGTTTCCTGCAAGGTATGTAATAATTTATTTTTGCTTTGGTGCATTTTTGGCACATCAAAATAAAGGTTAGATTAACTTTCAACGTAATGACGTAATAGCATCAATCCCCTTTCCTCTCTTCTGTTTAATTTTTTCCAAGATTTCAGGATATTATTTCGTTTATATATAGAATGCATGCACAAAAAATCCTGGTATTTGTGAACACGGCAGCGTCTGTATTCCTCATTTCCATAACAACAGTTACTTCTGCGATTGGTGTCAGGAACCGTTCTATGGAAAACATTGTAACGAAACAGGTGAGTACTTCCGTCCATGTCTGTATGTTCGGAATAAGAAAAAAAGGGGACCATAAAACCCTTACACCCAGACAACAGTCAAAGCTCTTTTCAATTTTTTTGTAGAAGACCTCTGTTGAGTCGTTTTTATTCCTAACCGTATACGTTGATAAGAACTTCAAATGAAGAGATGAGAGCCCAACAAAGGCGAAACAAAAATTATCAAGTTTTGCGCATTAGTCTTTTTTAAAGGGCTTGAGGAAAACGTTTTCAGCATATTTTCTGGAAATTTCCATAAACATTTTGAAAAACGTTCAAAAACATAGCACAGCATATAAGGTGTTCCAAACTCGCTAACGATTCATTAACAACATCAAGGACAAGAATATATCTTTTTCTAGAATCAGATGAACAAGAACCTGTACATCAAGGTAAAGATTTGTATAGAAATCATTATCATTGCGTAAATTTTGGTCTTTTTTTACAGTAGCTGCGAAAACAAAAACCATATCAAAGCACCCATAAACACTTCTCCCTCTTCTGCCCCTCCGGTGGAAATGGCAGTAACACTAAGTGTTACTTTGAAAGTTATCTCTCTGTTGGTAATAACTTAGAAAACTTCTCAAGCCTCTCAATTCTGTTATCAAAATCCTTTATGTCAGCATTACTTTGATGTAATCCTTTCCCTCCTTTTACTGGATTTTTGGTTTTCATGGTCGGATTAATACAAATCCTTATGTCTCACTCCTTACGGAGAAGCTAAGGGATAAGAACCAATGTGAATTGTATGCACGTCTGCGACTTTTGCTTCAAAGTTGTTGGTTCACATTTCTCTAAGTTGGGAATGCCTGTTAAAATGAATTTCAAAGAGTTGTACATGTGCATAAAGTTTTTAAGAAAAGAAGTTTTAGAATTTGGCTACAATAAACCGAAAGTTTTTGTTAATTTCTGTTTGGTACTACGGTCATCAGAGCCAATATAACCATCCAATTAACGTTAGTACGCGGAGTTTCATAACCGCCATTGTCAAAATTTCAATAAATCTACTTGAAATTTCATTTCAATCGATGTAAGAACGCGTGAGTCTTTTTCTTTTCATAAGTCTATCCTCTAAATCTTTAAACCTTTAAGCTATTCATGTTTGTCACTTCAACGTTCGTTTTAAGTACTGGTGTCACCGAAAATTTGAACGTAAACTGTGACTCCCCAGTCTATATTAACTGGTTTAAATTGACTCCCCAGTTAAAATAAACCAGTAAATGTTAATTCCCAAGTTATGTTCAACTAGAAAAATAAGACTCCCTAGAGTTAATATTTCCTAGGACAAAATGACTGCCGTAGTTTACTGAGACTCCCTTTTTAAGTCGACCGATTTTATCGGGAGAGTTATTGGTTTTGGTGTTTTAACTTTTTGTTTCCCGAAGCAACAAGCCGCAATGGTCCTCATCACGAATTGGGGAATTCTACTGTCCTAATGCGTATAGGAGGAGGGAGAGGGTTTCAAAACTATTCTTAGTGGATGGCCCCTAGAAACTTCATTATGACTGTTCAAGATAATATAAAACATTGAATATGCATGCATTCGAAAATAGAACTTACACAGCAATGTCTTCGGAAGGGAGTTTTTATTATCTACTTAATTGTGACTCCCCTATCATCAATGAACTTTTTAGGAAAGTTATTATAAACTAATGGGAGACATTAATTTCAAGTTTATAATGACGGAAAGTTTTTTTTTTCTGGTTTACTTTAACTTTAACTCTAACTTTTCCCAAGGAGTCAAAATAATCTGCTACACCGGGTGCGCCACAAAACGACCAGGTGTTTGAAAAGGCATTTCTCGAAAACTAAAAGGTTTTTAAGCGTCAACTTAAACGTAAATGTAAAGATTATTAACTAACTTAAGATTTGATGCATCAATTTGGCTTTAACGCTTTATTTTGTAAAGCTGCACATAATAATGCCGGTTACAATGCAGATTGGCCCGCTTACCTTCGACTATCCAAAGTACCTCCGCGAAACAGGGAATTGCGACAGCTACTAACTCATACGTTATTGAAAGCAATAGTCGCCTGAATGGTACCTTTACACATGAGGGTGCGAGGTGTTTTAACGAATTACCCACTAATATAAAGAAAATCAACTCGATAACAAGTTTTGGCATGAAACGCCGAAATTATTATTTTGATAAAGCTACCGCTAGAGTGCTTAACCTATCCTGAGACATAGAAGATTTTATCAATTTTATAATTATTACTAACTATCTAGTTATTTAGAATATGGTTTATATTGTACACAGCACAAAAAAATAAGAACATTGTTTTATAAAAACACGAGGCTCAGATTTGGCCAACAAATAAAAACATAATAAAAACAACCTGAGGCTCAAATCATTGGTCCAAAAATATAAACAGCCTGAGCCTGGATTTTTTGCAAAATAAAAAAAATTCATGATGTGAATTTTCTCAAAAGTTGATGTTAACTGATTAACATCAGTGTATTAACTTTTTTTTGAACACTTGAACACATTGCGTCATTACCAAATATCAACCATAAGATAGAAACTAGAACAACACTTGCAGCAAAATTGTTGATACACCAGTATATGTCGCAAAAAACAGGATATGTCGCAATCACCAGTAAACGTGGCAACGTCGCCACTAAATGTCGCAGATCAACAGTAAATGTCACAAAGCCAACACTAAATGGCTCAACAGTAAATGTCGGAAAGATTGAAATTACTTTACCAAAGCACTTATCAAAAATAGTGCCAAAAATTAGGCTTGAAGTTCCAATTGCTCCCTATTCTTTTTTAATTTATGTTTCTTGTGTTACATATTGAAATGAATTGCTTTAGGATAGAGTATTATCATGACAATTATAATGCAACCTTTTCTTTAATTGAATGGAAGAGAAGGTTACCTCAACAGCTAAATTAAATAGAATAATTCAATAGAACAACTGTTCCGACACTCGAAAACAAACGTCTCAATTTTCTACAAACAAATGTCACTAGCCAGATAGGAAAAATGAAAGTAGAAAGAGTTTATTGAAAAGGTTTTCTTCATACACAAGTAATAAAAAAACCTCAACTTCACTGTAGTTATGAAATGGTTTTTTATAAGTACCACCTTCTGACAATTTGTTCTAGCTTTGTGTGTAACTTTTTGCATACACGCAAAATGTGTTTTGAAGTTGCTGGTGGCTTATTCTTTGCTTTTAATCAACTGGTACGTAAATTAACGCTCTCTAATTAATCATAACGACAAAAAATGTGACATTTCCTGTTCATTATAAATTTCTGTGCGACATTTCCTGTTGATTATGAATTTTTGATCGACATTACCTGTTGATTTTAACGTTTGAAAACGATAATGAGTTTTTTTTTGGTTTGCAGCAATTACTATTGATACCTTAAAAAGATATGAATAAAAAACTTTCATGTCAAATTATCTGTAATAAAATCATAGTTTTCGTCAGTTAAAAAATGGTTTAGACTGTTATAGATTAGAATAAAACAAAAAGACATCTCATTTTACCTTTTTATTTTCAAAAGCATTAACATTTACAAATTTTGTTGCTCCAAATAACATTGAGTCGAATCCCTTTACTATAAAAGATGCCTTAATTTCGTTAAGAAATCAATGAGTTTTTCCAAACTTATTTTTTTCGATTTGCTCTTCTTCTACTTTTCCATTACCTACAAAAATTACATCACGAAAATGACCAAAAAATAAGGATTCCCATCGATGTTAAATTTATAAAAATTAACTGGATATTTTCTTCGAAAACTGCGATAATATTTTCTGAATCCAATATTTTGAAACACACTGTATCACATTTTTTAATTAAAGATTTGACACTCCATTCTTTGTTAAAAATTGACGTTTTTAAAAATTGACATGAAAGCGTTTTATTCATATCTTTTAAAGGAATGAACATGTTGCATAAAAGTTTAAGTTAAGCAATTGAAAGTAAGTTTGCAACTGAAAATCTTGTAATCTCAAGAAATGTCTTTGCAAACACTCGGACTTTTTTGGCGCACCCAGTATTTCAGATGGATTTTTAGCCTAAAATACTTAAAACTCCCTGTCAAAAATATGATTCTATGATAATTATTATATTTCAAAAGCAAAACTTCAAAAAAAGTACAAAAATGGTTATTAATCTATTAAATTAATTATATCCCAAAAGTCATGCAATACACTGGTGTAATCTGTTCACTTGAATGGCTTCCTCGCATTCATGATTTGTTGAATTGTTTAAAAATTGTATCAATTTAGACATAATTTCTGGAAAAAATTCATCATGCTCTCAGCTTGTCAAGAATTATGGTATTAAAGGAGGATTGTTTGATATTCATCCATGGAGAGATTGGAGAAAACTTAAAGTGCATTGTAAAAGTGGTAAGGATTGCATAAATTGTATAATATTTTACATCAATTCTTCTATGTAATTTCTTATTAGGTATCCTTTACATTGAAATACTTTAGCAAAAATGGGAACCAGTGATTAGTGTGTTGAGTTTTGCAAAATAAACAAAACACTAGTTGCAAACTATACCCTGTAAACGTCTTTAAAATTGCATGTTCCTTTAGATGGACGCATGATGATTATGGAATATACGTTCTTTGAATATCCTAAGCCAACTTTGTCTCATAACTCATATCTGGCACCAGAGGTTTCCCTCTCAGGAAGAGCATACTCGGTGGGGACAACTTTCTTGAAGTCATTGTACAAACTGATCAAGTTTACAGGGATTTTATGGAACTGCAGATCTAACACTATGGGATCGTTCAAAGGTGTCAAGTTTCATAAGTATGCATCAGAGTATTCTGTGAATGTTTTCAAGTATATGATTGGAGAAAACAATGTCTTGCCATCCGCCTGTAACATAGATAAAAGTATTGATTGCAGCTTGTTGTTAAATGAAACAATTTCGGGTGAAAATGTACCATTTGACAGGCGATATTATCAAGATGTTTTTCAATACGTGAATGGAGATTTGGTTACTGTGAACGGTGATATGTTTGCATGTTTCGAAAAAAATAAAACCTTTGGATTGAACGATCGTTTATATATCTCAATTAAGTAATGGTAATAAATGGTTGGTAGTGCTTAACGGAAAAGAAAGGACCGTTTTCGATAAAAATCAAAAGTGTGACGCTTTTCAAGCGATATCTTTAAAAGTTAATTGAAATTCTAAAAGAAATTACCTATCAATACTATTTAAAACACACCAGAATTTTTTTATTTTACCGACTTGGATGCTAAATTCAAGTTATTATGAAATTTATCAAACATTCCGCAAAACGGTATGTTTCTATTATCAGAATAGGAAATAGAGTACATAATTTATCATTTGTTTAATGAAAACTGTATCTTAATTAAATCTTTCTTAGTTACTTACATTAGACTTTTTATTCACTCTTTCCAGTGAGTAAACAGGAGTTTTTAGTTTGTAATTTCACACCCTTTCTTTGAAAAGAACCAGTAAAATATGATAACAGGCTGACTGTTCTTATATTTTATGCATTTTTCGGCGTGAATTAATCGTATTTCAGATTTCAGCCCTATTTTTTCATACGTTTACTATAGTAAACTAACACCTTGATTACCTTAATTGACCGTAATTTTTTTTCTTGTTTTTATTTTGACGATTCACATTAATTTGTAACGCAGCGTGGTAGTAAAATAAATAAATGCTGCCATTTGGTACCTGTCTAAGTTTTTGTTTGTGGTCAAGGGAATTTGAAATACCAACAGATCGAAGGTTTGTTGTTAGGCAAACTTATGATATGTAACAAGCTACAAATAGTGCCATAATTAATCTATTTCCTGGAGTTATTGGATGTGACAAATGAAATAAGTGAAAACAATATATATTCTTTTATCAGAAGCTTGAAAGTGCATTGCGAGAGAAATCCAATCCCAAAAATTGTTGTTATTTTACAAGAAAATTAGGGTAAAGATGTTCTTTGTTTTAGGACATCTTACTTTGAGTCTCAGTTCGAGCCTCAGTCTTTCTGATTCTAGTCTTACTTCATGGGAGGCTGACGTTCTTATAAAAGAATCTTTCATTCCTAGCCACTAACTCGAAACAAAATCGTAGATAAGTGATAAGTAAAAGACAACATTACCTTTCAGCATTTATTGGAAAGATTTTATAACGCTAATAACAGAAGATAGGATCCCAGAAGCGCACGTTTTTACGAGCTATTTGATTCACGATATGGTTTAAGGATAGTTGGAACTTAAAGTCAATGTTATATTGTTGTTAAAACGTCACGAGTAGCATGATTCGTCGCTTTAACATCGTCTGGTCAATTTTTTTTTTTGCTTTAAATAGAACGTTTTAAAACACGCATAAAATTTTATCAACATTCTCTTAAACGTTTCGGATCCTCCGTTAAAGTTTCATAGTCATTTCAGTTTAAAAAGACTATCTTCAAAATGTAACTTGCTGAGATAAGATGAAAAAGAACACATCTTTTATATGGAATCCATTTTTGAGATTAATGTGATTATTTGAGATCATTTGAGATTATTTCAATACCCTTATAAACGTAGAAAATTGTCTGATTTACTCATTCTGTCTAATCTATCTGTCAATGTATTTGTTTCATTGGTATTAGTGGTCCAATCGGGATTCAATTCAAACTACTAAAATGCAGGAGTAATTTACCTGAAACATTTTCCAGCAAGTTCCCTACAAAATCAAGTACCCTCTCTGAAGTGGTCTTATCAAGATGTCTTGTTAAAATAAAATTCATAAATAATAAATAATACGCAATAAAATTCATTTTATCAATTTTATTAATTTTATAAATGCTATAGTCCGACGACAGCGGTATTTATAAAAGCTATTTTGATATTACAGTGAAGTTGAGTTTGTTTGTATTATTTGTGTATGAAGAAAGCCTTTTTATCACCTAGTTCCTACTTTCATTCTTTCTCTGAGTTTTACGCGCTAGTGATTTTTGCTGTATGTAAAATATTTATTTTTGCGCCTTGCGACAGTTGTTGTAAGGATTGACTTTTGATTGCAACATATCCTGTTGATTGTGACATTTACAGGCGTTACACTTATTGACAGTCCTTTGGCTTTTATCCATATGACTACTCCCTTCATCTCGATAAAGGCCAACGATACTGTTGGAACAGTTTGCATATCTTCAAAATAAATCGTGTTGGGCTGGATGAAATTTGTTCCAGAACATATTTTCACCCAACATTATTTTGGGGAAACATCCGAAAATTTGATAATCGACCGTATTTTTATATCTACCTTCTTGCAGTAGCGCCTGAATGATTTTCCAGACAATCCTGACAACCCTGGTATTTGTCAAATACCTCGTAAGACCTTTCTTTTGATAAATCCACTATTTGTTCTGTCGAACAAACACTATCCAGTGCGGACGATATTTTAATCTGTAAAAGGGACTGGGGACAAATGCCGTAGATACTTGTGTAGGTAGTACCTTGGTAGTGCCTTGGCCGATTTTGGGAAAATTATGTTTGGTTTTTCGATTTTGGTTTACAGAAAAAAGCCAGGCTGACGATTTTTTCATGTTTGAGCAAAATTTGATTAATTGGGAGAAACCCAGTTCTTGAATTCGGTGGATGTAGAACGAGTTTTTGAAATTTTCTGATGCTTTGAGTTGCAGAAATGTTTTACTTGTTTAAAGAACCTCAACTCAATTAATATAATAAAACCACTCGAATAATCTTATTTCTAAATTGTTTAAGCGAGTGGATGTAAACAGGAAGCTTCGGGAGTCAAAGAGTTTTTTTTCTGAAAAACTGTGCCTTCATTGCCGTTTACCTTATGATGAAGTCAGATTTTTAAAAATTTGTATTGTTGGGTTAATATCTTACTGTCTTGCAAATATTGATTACGAAGATATTGAGATCTGCTAATGCAAAAGGGAAAGCAATGTTAGAAAATGAAACAACTTAACGTATTTTGAAAGGAAATTCACCATTAGTAACAGTTTTCTATGATGGTATAAGATTCTTTAAGCCTAGTGTCTACCAACGCGCTAAAACATTAACGCACATGATCAACGCAAAAAAAAAGATTCGCGCGTAGATGGACACCAACGCAAATGACTAACGCAAAAAAATTACGCGCGCGAAAATTTTTAACGCCAAAATTTTGGTTATAACCAAAAAATATTCAGAAATCAAAGAAATGCCGATGATCTTTAGCATGTGGTGCTATTCAATAACAAAAAATCTATCGTGATAGGAGAATGCGTTTAAGATATTTCTAAAACTCATGACAATGTGAGATAAAACAAGAGCCAGATTGCGCAAAACGGTAGCAGCAAGTTTACTTTTCACAAAAACGCTTTCGAAATTTTACTTTAAGTGCTGAAAACTTCTTTACCGGTGTTTTCTGAGATATCTCACTGGTGGAAAACAGGCATTAATGATAAATTTGATGAAATGATTAACTAGTGTAAATAGGGTCTAACCATAAAACACCAGCAATAATTTATTTAAAGACAAAAGAATTATACATGCGTGAGCTGTTAAGAGCTTATGTAGAAAAAAAAAATTTGTTTATAATAATAATTTCTGACGAAACCAAAATTGAATTCCAACAAATAACTGCCTTTTTGAACTAGATCTTTGAAAACTTTAATAAACAAACATAGTGTAAATAGCTAACAAACCAAACGAGGTAATAAGAATTTTGAACTAATAAACTTTAATAACAAGAAAAGCAACATATCGAGTATTTTCAGTTAGCGTAATGAACTAAAAATCCCATTTTTATGTACGCCTATTTGATTAAAATTCGAATGAATCCTAATTTCGTGGATTAAGTTATAAAATATCAGGTTATGTACTTTTAAAATAAAAGTTAATCTACTTTTAAATGTTTGATATGAAAAAGCTTCAAAATTACGAAGGCTGCGTTCCTTCATTAAAATTTACATTGCGTTTTTGGTAGAGTCCGCAGACTCTAAATCGCAGACTAATTGCCATTTCGGCCGGAGGAGGAGGAGGAGTAGTAGTAGTAGTAGTCCACGGGTGTTTTAATACGGTATTGGCTTTCGCTGCTACCGTAATAATGTTGTTGAGCCAAAAACGATAAAAATAAAACATGGGAAGAAAAAATAGTAATTAAAAGTAAAATAATTGAAACAGTCCTCCCTATTCGAAACTCTCATTTTATTAAAAAGTGTTGTTGCATCTTACATTTCTTGGCCCTTGTCAATATCCTATACCCATAGCAACATTACTAGCAAAACATCAAGTACATCTTCCTCTTCACAATTCATTTCTGCTATGTTTCGATCGTTTCAAAACATTTTAATAAAATTTAATGGACACGTTTGCGTTTAGTTTTTGCGCCAGACATTCTCGCGCCGGCGATAAATTTTATATCTAATTCCCAGCTTTTTCAAAGATTCTAGAAAGAATCCTATATAATAGAACTTACGATCATCTAACCTCAAAAGATTAACTCTTCCATAAACAATTTGGATTTCAGAAAAATGTATCTACAGAGCATGCAATACTTCAACTGGTTAATGACATCACTGAATCTTTTAACAATGGAAAATATACACTTGGAATATTCATTGACTTGTCAAAAGCATTTGACACAATTGATTATAAGATTTTGCTGAAAAAACTTAAATACTATGGCATTAGAGAAAATTCATACAATATTTTGAAAAATTACCTTACAAATCGAAGACAACATGTGACTTATGGCAGCAACAACATCACTAAAGCATTAAATATGACATGCAGAGTACCCCAGGGTTCAATATTAGGTCATTTACTATTTTTGATATATGTAAACGATTTTGTAAACTGTTCGTCAATACTGAAACCAGTTATGTTTGCTGACGATACAAATCTGTTCCTTTCAGACAATGATATTCCTAAACGTTTTAATAACATGAACAAAGAATTAAAAAATGTAGCGTTGTGGTTTCAGGTAAATAAATTATCTTTAAATGCTAAGAAAACAAACTTAACACTTTTCCATACTTCCAAGAAAAAAAATACAATAGAACTAAATCTTCCACTATTAGAAATAAATAACACAAAAATAACCAGACAAACAGTCACAAAGTTCCTTGGAATTTACGTAGATGAAAATCTGACATGGACGAATCAAATTGAGTACGTGCACTCAAAAGGAATTGGCGCATTATATAAAGCTAAAACCATTTTGAACAAACATCTATTAAAGCAACCTTATTATTCTTTTGTACATAGTCACTTAAGCTATGCAAATGTCATATGGGCTAGCACACAAAAAAGTAAACTAACATCTCTTTTCCAACGTCAGAAGCATGCCATCAGAGTTATACACAATAAAGATCGTTTTACTCATACAAAACCTCTCTTTGCAGAATCCTTCATACCAACACTATACGAACTTAACATTTTCCAAACTCTAATTTTTATGTTAAAGTGCAAAACGAAGCAATCACCATCTGTTTTTCATAGTCTTTACACGCTCAAACCCCAAAACAAATATACAACTCGAAATTCAAGAATTTTGCTTAAGCCGATGTTCAAAAATAAGCTCAGTCAATTTAACATTTCATATCGTGGATCACACTTGTGGAATGCTCTCGTTTCATCATCGAATTCTCTTTCAGATATTGAATATGTTCCTCAATTTAAGAAATTATTAAAAACAATCAAATTTGAAAATATCCTTCAATATTTTTGATCAATTTTCAAGTCAAGTCTAGTTACATACTTATTCCCTTTTAACAATTTGATAAAATTGTAAGATTGTAACATTTACGCTGTGTAATCACTCGGTTCTCGGCGATAAGATCATTCATGATCTTCTACGAGTTTCCCGTGTTACTTGAAACAATATGTACAAGGACGATCTATATTTCAGATAGTTTATGTAAACATTCTTATATCTACTATATATATGATAAAGACTTTTAATTGAAAATTTTTTAACAGTTACGGACTTGTAATGTTTCTTAACTAAAAATATATCAATCAATCAATCAATCAATTTGCGTTTATCATAGGCGCTTTGGTGAAGCTTTGGTGGACACTCAGCTTTATCGTTGCCATGGAGACCAAGTTATGAGCAAAAACGAGAAATAATATTTTGGAAGTTCAAAAACTGACTTCCATCAGTTTTGAAATTCTTCAAAATGCCACAAAAAAAATCAATTTTGATTTTTAGGAAAGAAATTTTTTAATGACGTTGTTTTAGTTGAAAAAAAGGGGATTAAAATGTAATTATGAGGATTAGAAGCATGATGATGTTTTTTAAGGATTGAAAAATTGAAAGTAAAAATGTAAATAATAATTTTTATTACCAGAGGCGAAATCTCGATTTACTTTTTAAAAGCTTAAATCTTCGCTATCAGAAACTTACAAATAATTTTATAACGAGGATGCTTAAGAAGGTATGTGTTGAGTTCTTCAAATATTCAAAGGACTATATTTATTTAGAAATTATTAGAAAATGTGTTCATATTTTTGAAAATAATGACTGTTTAATTAGGGCTGTTTTTTGTTGCAGCTATTGTATTATTCATGAGCCTGTCCAGCAAGTTCTGTGTTTGAAGATAATGAACTGTTGTGAAAGCTGTAAGAAAAATAATGAAAACGGCTGTTAAGAACAAATTCTCCATGAGAGATCTAGTCATTTATTTATTTCGTTTGCTTTCTATTTTGATCTTTGTCAGCTGCCGTTTTAAGGCTCATTTCTGTTATTGCAATGAAGAATTCCCATTGCTGGCATCAGCATCACTATCTGCAACCCTCATTTATATTTGTAATAGCTTATTTTTGGAAGGGACATTTGAAATTGTTTAAGAATATTAAAGCCTGATTCATACTTGAAAACCAAACTCAAATGAAGTAAACATGCGCAGTAGTGCATGAACTAAGGTCATTTTGGATGCAACAGGTAAAGCAAAATACCAAAAAATTGCCCATGCATAGTTCTTCTCCCTTGCTACCCTTCCTTCATTTGTGCTCACACAGTGCTTGCTTCTGCTTCTACTTCTGCGTCTCCGCTGCACAAGTGTGAATGAAGCTTAAAGCGATTATAGTATCATGCTAATGAGCCAATAATCTAAACAAATCTGTTGTCATGACAATAACGTCACATCAATATGTCTTTTTATTACAATGGAGCTGTTTTTTGTATTAAATCAATGCTTTGTGGGCACTTCTAACAGAGATTTTTACGACCAATATCACAAACATTTTTTAAATTAAAATGTAAACGGCTTTCTGATGTTATTTACAAGCTAATACTCTGTTGAAACTAAAAATCAAACAAACATCACGAAAATAAATTTTAAGTACTGATGTGTATTAAAAGAAATCTTATCTTAGTGACTATAATGGACCTCCATGAGAACTAAGCAGCAGGTTGATATATGAAGTGTACACAAAGCATCTAGATACCAGAAAAATGAAATAATAAATAACATTAAACTAGCCGCCAAGGCGGCGTCGCTCGCCGCCCATGTCCACTGTCCATGTATCACTGTATCAATAAACGTAAAATTTCCTTATAAACGGCTCGTACAACTTGTGTTCAACCAGAAGCAGATTCGAAGTCACAACCTCTGGTAAAACCGATCTTTTATCAGTGTAACAATACACTCAAAACGTATAGAGAGAAAACTTCAACTTTTTATTAGCTTTTGTTTTAAAAAAGTTACGCGCTCTAACATGGGTGCTATCAAACGTAAGGGGGAAATGGTTTCTCTTCTTAAAAAGTTCACACGGAGGAGAGAAAAAAGGCACGTGCTAAATGAATAAATAGAATAAAAAAACGTTCGATCAGAACGCTTAACAATTAAAAGAAGAAATTAATTTATTAAAAGAAAAGCAAAAAAAAAAAAAAAAAAAAAAAACATTTTGTTTTGATATGATACTCTTTTTTTACCAATCGGTTTTTAAACATTTTGATTGCTCAAAAAAAATGTTCACCCGTCTCAGACAGTCAGGCAAGAGTCAGTGGCAAACCGAACATATGCTGCCACGTTCTGCCACTGCTGCTTTTTGTCCAAAATGTTTAATCAGTTAGTTTCTTTGTATTTAGTTGATGTACTGTTTTCAAAGCCAAGTCAACGTGGAATATAAAACTAACAATAATGATAAAAACAAAACGTTATTCCTATTAGTTCATCAGCCAAAAAAAGTCACGTTCGATTGGGGTTGCAATGTATTTGCTTCGAACTCACGTCGCACAAAATAAAATAAAATAATCACTCTCACAACTCAATCTACCATTTTGCGTGACTTACAAACAAAAAAACGCACAAACAAACAAACAGAGAATCGGCTATTAATATATAGACTAGCCGCCAAGGCGGCGTCGCTCGCCGCCCATATCCACCTGCTCTGTGTATCACTGTATCAATAAACGGCAAATTACTTTATAAACGGCTCATACAACTTGGAAAAGATTCGAAGTCACAACCTCTGGTGTGCAGTCAGTGTTACATCAGTGTTACATTAACTATTTTTCAGGTTTTTCATTATGTGTGACTTATTTATTTTTTAAAACTAATCGTTGATCAGTACAACAATACACTCAAAACGTAGGAAGAACAACTTCCACTTTTATTAGCTTTTGTAAAAAAGCTTTTTTAAAAAAGTTACGCGCTCAAACATGGGTGCTATCAAACAGGTCGAAAATGGTTTCTCTTCTTAAAATGTTCACACGGGAGGAGAGAAAAAATGCACGTGCTAAATGAATAAAGAGAATAAAAAAAACGTTCGATCAGATTAAAATAGATTAAAAGAAATCGATTAAAAGAAATTAAGACAACTATTACGACAAAAGCAAAAAAAAAAAAAACATTTTGTTTTTATATGATACTCTTTTTTTACCTATCGGTTTTTAAACATTTTGATTGCTCAAAAAAAAAGGTCACCCAGTCAGGCAAGAGTTAGTGGCAAACCGAACATATGCTGCCACGTTTTGCCACTGCTGCTTTTTGTCCAAAATGTTTAATAAGTTAGTTTCTTTGTATTTAGTTGATGTACTGCTTTCAAAGCCAAGTCAATGTGGAATATAAAACAAACAATAATGATAAAAACAAAACGTTATTCCTATTAGTTCATCAGCCAAAAAAAGTCACGTTCGATTGGGGTTGCAATGTATTTGCTTCGAACTCACGTCGCACACAAAAAAAGAAATAATTTCGCTCACAACTTAATCTACCATTTTGCGTGACTTACAAACAAACAAACAAACAGACAGACAGACAGACAGACAGAGAATCGGCTATTAATATATAGACTTCTCCGCATACAGAAATTAAGGAGAAAAGAAACCTAATGTTAATACTTTACAAAATACTTCCTAACCTGGGAACTACATGTTGCAAGAAAGGAGTTTGAAAATTGGGAAGGACGTTTTATGATAATCTCTATAAACTATTCCTTTTTAGATCAGCATGACTTGGTTTTATTTGGCCATGTTGTTTATAATAGTGACTTCAAAATATCCTTCACAAGCATGTCCTGTAACCTGCCGGTGTCTTAGAACATTGGTTACCTGTTCTAGCAGGAATGAAAAACGACTTCCCGACAGTTTCCCCACTGCAACAAAAAACCTTCACATCCTTTATAATCAATTAGGGGACATAAATGGATCATCTTTTTCAAAATCACCATCTATTACTTATATTACTATTTATGGTCGAGAATTAAAACATCTTTCCCCGTTGATGTTTGGAAATTTGCCCATGCTTAGAAGCCTCTCTTTGATTTTACCGATTGAAGAAATTGCTAATGCAACATTTAAGGGACTGCCAGCTATTCAGGGCATTTCTATATCGTCAACAGCTTTGAAAAGAATGTATGATCACTCATTTTCCAATGAAAACCTTCAAAGTTTGGAAATTAGTGGGATCCAGGCACCTGACTTTTTTACCGTTTTTAAAGATCTCCCAAAGTTGAAGCGCCTAACAATTTCATCAAGTTTCATACAGAAGATTCATAACGACTCATTTCTGTCTTTGCAATCTTTGAAAACACTTGCGATAAGACATAACAAAGGCAGCCTTGATTTGTCATTTCTTAAGTTCCTTCATAAGTTGGAATCACTGGATTTGCAATACAGCAAGATATCAGGCAATCTGACACTCCAAAACTTTACCAAACTTTTTAGTTTAACCTTATCCGGCATTGACCTCAATACAGTAAACAGTATTCAATTTCCAATGGCACTGCGAAAGATTGAACTTTTCAATACAAAATTAACAAAGGACTTCCTACAACACATCGAAGATTTGCACTTAACTCAAATTCTTTTCAATAACAACAATTTATCTCATTGGGATGGAAACGAATTTAACAAGCTTTCAACTTTAAAAACTTTGCACTTGGTGAATGTTACGATACCACTGCTGCATCTTTTTAACCTTACCAAATTAAATGAATTGAATTTAAACTACAACCAAGATCTAGCAAAACAATTACGTTTAATACATCTACCAAATTTGAATAGGTTATGGTTAAATGGCATGTCTATATTAGATGAAGATTTGGTTCTGTTAAATGAATTGCCAAGTATCAACAGACTTTTACTTAGAGGAAATCATATACAAATCCTTAAAAATTTAACATTTCAAAAACAGTCAAAATTGATTTATCTTGACTTGAGCCAGAATGATATACACACAATAGAAGAGGATGCATTTTACAATTTGACACGTTTGAAGAACGTAAAGCTTGACGGAAATGAACTTTTTAATACTATGAATCCATTGGCAGATAAAAACCAATCAGGATTATCTATTAGCCCATTTAGGTGGATAAAAGTGCCTTTCTATTTGGATATCTCATCAAACAATCTCGAATATCTTACTGATGACTTAATTCCAGAAATGTGCCACCAGATGGTTATTACCGAAAATCGCCTTAAATACATCAGAGTCAATAAAAACAATAGCCGTTTACAACATTTGTTCGCTGGTTTAAACTTATATTTAAAAGAAATCGAAATCTCGCGTAACGCATTACCGAACTTAAGGCAATTATCAGTGGAAAATAGTCCAGTGCATTGCACATGTTCCATGAAGGCATTAGCATTGAGAAAAGACCTAAACATGTTTGGATCATGTTATCAACCACACTGGTTAAAAGGTATTTCAATGTAGGATCTCCACGACAAAAATCCTTGCGCCAACAACGGAACATGTGCATATACCGAAGATGGCAATTATTGCAACTGCACTTCAAGATTTTATGGAAAGTTTTGTGAGATCAAAAGGACACCATGTTCTCCTGACCCATGCATCAATGGATTTTGTGAGCTGGTCAGTGACTCGTTTGTCTGCCGCTGCGATGACAATTACGTTGGAACCTTATGTGGCTTTAGGAGATTGTGCAAACCAAATTCCTGTTTCAACAATGCGTAGAAGGGAATGATAAGTGCATTTGTCAATGCAAATTTAGTTTTGCTGGAGAGAAATGTGAAACAAGAATTATCGTTGTGATTGAAGAAAAATCATCCTCAGACAAACACATCATATATATTGGATCTGCTGGATTTGCCTTCCTTGTTTTGATACTGATAATTATCATTTTTGCCTTAATTTGCTGCAAGGTTAGGATTTGTAATGGTGTCTGTGTGTCTATAGAAAAATGAAATGAAAAATTAATAATACCGAAAATCCTATAGAACATAGTCTTCATTTTTTATCTTCTCCTTATTTAGAATGAATGAAATTTTGTATATAATGTGGTTTACATATTCTTTAGAGATCAGCACGGCATGCTGAACCCGATCTCGGTAACAACAACCATTCATTACAGGTATCAATTTAATGAATTTTCTTTTCAAAAACATAACATTTCCAATGAAAATCCGTTCTTAATTTCTTGCTGTTTTTCTTATCATATAGGCACAACAATATATGGATCTTGTCTATGTCAGCAACTCAAAGACCTGTGAGAATATCCAACCAGTATGTTATAATATTGTCTTGATGTTAAAGAGAAAATTTCACTACAGCACAGCAAATGAATTTTGGCTGTTCCGTTATGCAAGAAAATGTGATATGCAAATAAGCGGATCTTAAATGGCGTAATTAATCAGCAAAAAACTAATTTGATTGGGCAGAAACTTAACGCCTGGTCTTTTTCAAGTCATACAAACCATCGCCAAAGTGCGAATCGCTAATAGTCGAATAGAATATAGACCACGTGACTTATTACATCAAGGTTCTATGCAATGAGTTACTAGTTTTATTTAATGAAAACATTTAATTCATACTTCTTTCTTTTTATGGGAATTGCTTAAACGCTAAGAGCTTTTCTGTATTAGCAAATGGTCTTCAGTCAATGAAACCGCTTTATTTCTTAAATACTTTTCTAGGCTAGAAGAAATTATGTTTAAAATGTGTGTGCATTAAAAGTAAAGTTGTTGCAACCCTTCTTGACATTTTTCACATCGTTACTTATCAAAGAATTTGACAAACGATTTTTTAATTTTAGCGTTAAAAACGAAAAATCTTAATCTGATTTCACTTGAAATTTTTAATTTTCTAGATAAGACAAGATGATGAATATGATGATGTCCAAGATACTAAAACGGATATCGAAAGAGGCGATAAAAAACGACGGCAGTTACGAATTTGATTTAGAAGTTGAACAAAACAACATCTCTTACGTCGATATGGAAATGTATGCATCAAAGAATGAATCGTCTGATCTCGAATCATAGACCAAGAGACTTGTTTTGACACGCAACAAAAGTGATACTTGTAAAAACGATAAAGGTTACATCAAGGAACACCGTTTTGATTTTATTCCAAACAGTTGTCAATATTCATTGCGACAAAGTACCTTTCATGAGATTGCTGTGGTATATTTGTAAGTCTAAAGAAATAGCATAGCAAAATTTATTAAGTGACGACCTTTAAAAACATCATATTCATTTTTTTGTTATATTATCATTAATCATTTTTCTTCCCATGTAATTTAGATATTGACGCGTATATTATTTTATCTTGTATGGAACACTGTCAGTCTAATACATTTGGTTTATATTTCCTTGCAAATTTACTCACAAGGTTTAGAATATCAGCAAAAATTTCTTAAAAAGACAAATTCATTTCCATGTTTACTACGAGAAGCTTATTGATCACCGTCGACCTATCAGTGTGATCTAAAGGATTTACGAGATATAAAAATTTGATTTTTCATTTTTCATTTTTTGACAACTATGATAAAAACTTTGAAGCAAATGCGACTCTATCTGTCCTACAACGTTGGACAAAAATATTCGATTTTTTTTAAATTCACATCTTTTAGACTTGATGATGAAATACAAAACCTCGCCATCCGAAACGGTAACGACGATGAAAAATATCAAAGTAATTTTTTCTCACTTTTTCAACTCACACTCACTGACACAAACACATTTTACGAGGTTTACACCGTAATGTCTAATGGTACCGATTTGTCAGACAAATACCGTATTTCCTCTAATAAACGCCGCCCTCTGATAAACGCCGCCCTCTATTAAACGCCTCCCTCGATTAAACGCCGCATCTTGAGAAGCGGCGTTTATTAGAAAACAGGTTAAACAAGAATTATAAAAAAGTTTCATCTCATACAAGAGAACGGCGACAGTGATATTGCTCTTCTTTGACATTTTCGTCAACATATCTTTTGTGTAAAACATTTTCACACAATCTTTTCTAACCTTTTTAAGGATAAGGAAACATTATTGTTTAAGTTTGCTTCTGTCCAATTTTTCATTTTGTAATAAACGCCGCCCTCTAATGAACGCCTCCCTCTATTAAACGCCGCATCCAAAACCTTGAATTTGTAATAAACGCCGCGGCGTTTATTAGAGGAAATACGGTATATTGATAAAGGTGATGCGAAAAACTGAAGTCAGTAATTTTCTACAAAGGAATTCCCATGAGAGGGCCAATCACTTGTTTACATTTTTACATGTTTACATGTTTACATACATAAATACTGACAATAAAAATATACTATTCCAGTCAGTAAAAGGAACAAAAGGAATAAAAGTCAGTGAAGGGTAAACATCAAAACTACACATTCATAGAAAAGTTAAGAACGGTTAAGGCTGTTGAAACAAGCAACCCGACCAACTTGACCACTTACTGCAAAAGTGGGAAGTGAAAGTCCCTCATACAGTAAATAGAGGGAGATCTACCACACCCAAAGTTTCAAATTGAATCAAGACGAAATTATGAACTCTGAAGATACTGTAGATCAGGAAAAGATTAATGCACAGATCCAGTTGAGAAAAGACTTTGGGGGTCTTGATGGGATTAGAGTTGTTCACAAAACTGTAACGGCTTGGTGAGCAAAGAGTTTGTCACATCAACTGTAACGGCTTGGTGAGCAAACTCGAAGAATTAATACTGTTAGTAGAAATTTCAGATTTCAATATTATGGCAATATCAGAGACCCACTTGACAGACGGTATTACCGATGAAGAAGTCACAATAAAAACTATGAAACTCTTCGTAAGGACAGAGACAGCGATACTCCTTGAGCAGGCGTTGCAATCTACTACAAAGATCACCTGAACATTGAATTTGTGTGGTTGAATGTAAATTTCAAAGGACAAACTACACTCTTTGGTTCCGTATACAGACCCCTAGATCAAAAGATCTTTCTGAAAAATTTCAAATCATTGCTTGACAGAATTGGACACTGAACAAACATCGTCATCCTAGGTGATTTCAACATTTACCTCTCTGCGAACATTCAAACGGATGCAAACAAGAAGAAGATCATTTATGACTACAAGCTACTTCTATCAAGTAATAACCTCACCAATGTAATATTGATATTTGCAGTACTCTGTTTTAAACGTACTCTATACCCACCATATTACATAATGACAAATAAATACAAAAGTGTTGACCTTGAAAAACTTTAGGTTGACATGAGCCAGGTTCCCTGGTCAACAATATCAATATTTGATGATATTCATGATACAAACTGGTGCATGTGAGAAAAGTCAACCATGGATGAATGGTATGTTGAGAAAAAAACCTAAAAAACCACCGCTATAAGTTGCTCAAATTAGCTCAAAAACACCAAAAAATTCTGTAGCACGGAAAGAGTACAAACAAGCAAGAAACCAATGTACAAGATTAATAAGAGAAACAAAAAATCGCTACTGGAGGGACAAATTCGCAATTTCTAATTCTAGCAAGGAATTTTGGTCATTAATAAAGTCTTTTCGTGTAAATCATAGGTCAAAAATTGGTCCAATTAAAGACAGCAATGGGAACATGGTAACTGATGACCATCAAAAAGCAAGCGTTTCAAATAACTACTTTGCAAATATTGGCAAAAACATGGCAAATTTGCATAACTCGACAGTTGATAAACCTTAATCTACAGAGTCACGCCAATCTGTTCAAAGATTTAAATTGACACCAACGACCTTGAGAATCAATTTTATAAATTATCCAAGGCGGGAAAATTGTCAGGACTTGACAATTATGTGCAAAAGACTTTCACATGATCGGAAAACCAGTGTTAGAGGGTCTGAGACATCAGTTCCAAAAAAGCATTGACACTCTGAAAATACCAGCAACATGAAAAAAAGCACGAGTTTCTTGCATCTACAAAAACAAAGGTGCAAAAAGTGAATATGAGAATTACCGACCAGTCTCACTTTTAAGCATACCAAGTAAATTAATGGAATGCATCACCTGCAAGACCATTGACGATCATTTAGAAAAACATGCTCTCCTCTATAACCAACAGTGGGGTTTCACAAAAAAGCATTCTACAGAAATATCACTTCTGCAGATGACAGAAACGTGGCGCAAATACCTTGCAAATATGTTTGTTGGTTTTTGACAGTCTAGATCACAATATCATTCTGAAAAAACTTTCTGCTAGTGGACTTTCAGACAACTTGTATGAATGGATTGCAAATTACCTATCAAACCACCAACAAGTCACCTTATTAAATAGAAAAGTTTCATCAGAGAAGAAAGTGGAGTGTGGGGCCCCACAGGGATCATTACTTGGTCCAAGGATGTATTTATTATCTGATAACGATATACCAAATGAGAGGCTTACCAAGCTTGCTTAATGAAGTATACCTACAAGGAATCTTACCGAGCGTAACACACAGTTTGTGAATCTGGGGTAACGGTACAAAAATGTATATGGAAATGTTGAAGATCTGCACATAAAGGCAGCAAAATTCATTGACCGAATTAAGAAAGGCATACCCAATGATCAAGTGTTACCGGTAGCAGGATGGAGGTCATTGAACTGGTTATACAAAAGCCGTATAAGCTGCCTTACCTACAAAATAATGAGAAATCTGACTCCTGAGACATTATCAATGTGGATAATGAAGATCAATCGCCACCTGAGAAACAACCACAGAGTGGAGCTATCACGATTTCAGAAAATTTCCTACAAGAAATCTTTCGCTTACCGCTCATGTATGTTATGAAACCAGTTACCTAACCAATGATAAAGAAACGTTGTCCTCTTTCAAGAAAGAGTAGAGCAAAAATATGGATAAAATTGTTTTCGATAGGGTTTGGGAAGATGAAAATTTTGTTTATTACTAGAAATTGAGATTTACATTCACATTTTTTATTTGATTTTGATTTTGTTAGGTTTTCACTTCGCTCTCTATTCTGATAGAATTTTGTATCAATTCACAATCATCTCTTTATTTTCTTCTCCTAAAATTTATACTTTTATGGTTTATTTGAGATTTTGACTTTCAAAATCAAGTTTTAGTTGTTTGGATATGGATTTAGAAATTTTAGGATTTTATTATCATTAACATCTGTAAATATAAATTTCAATTCTTATTATTCACCTCTTAAGATTTCATTCCCATTTTCCACATTTACATTTTGGTCCTACAATTTCGAGTTTTACTTTTCGAATTATGCTTTGTCAAACTTGCCAATGCTTAACTTTCGCTACTAGCACACTTCCCTGAGAAAAATTAACAAAGTCCTTAAAGACTCAACGTAATTATATACTATATTTTTATCAATTAACTTATTTTATAACTAATTTTTATTTAATTTTTTATGTAAGTCCACATCAGTTGAAAACTGTAACTTTTAACCTACGGAAAATAAATAATAAATAAATAATAAGTAAATAAACTTCGTTTGTTTGCAATTTTGATATTTGACGGCTGCTCCCATCCAGACTCTTTTCTTATTCTTCTGACGAGGGATTTCCACTGCTGACAACTGCAAATCTCATTGGTATTTATAGTTAGTTACCTATATTGCATATTTGTTGAAAAATAATCTAAATTACTTTTTCTGTTGTGGAAAACGTTCTGTTCTATTAGTTTTGGTTACTAAAATAAAAGTGAATATTAAAAATAAACAAGAAGCCGCTTGGCTTGAAGACTTCAGGACGTAACACAACGATGCATTATTTAGTCTCAAAATACAACGTTGCCGAATTGCCAAATTATGTTCGAATCTAATAAAATGACTGGCAAATTCAAAATCGGCAACTTCTAATTGTGACTTGTAGAAATTTTTATGAATATTGCGGAAATTTCTAAGCTTCAATCCCGGACAAAAATTGTGGCAAAACTGATGTTTTTCATGAAGAATTCAAATACCCCCTCCCCCAGCATCAATGTTTTGAGTTGTGTCCAGCCAGAGGTTCAAAAAAACATTGATAACATTGATGGTGGGGGAAGGGGGGCCTCATGACGTGAATTTCATGCTTTTGCCACAATATTTTGTCCGGGATTGTTGATTCAAATTTGGCCCGAATTACCCATTTCTGGTCAAATCTGACAAAATGACTGACAAATTCGTAATCAGCACCTTTCAAATGTGATCGGCGCAAATTTTTTTGAAATTTGAAGAACTTTCTAAATTTGGTCCAAATTTGACCTAAATTGCCCAATTTTAGTAAAACCTGGCAAAATAATTGTCAAATTTGAAATCAACACGTTTCAAATGTGGTCTTTGCAAAATTTCCTGAAAATTGAAGAACTTTCGAAATTTGGTCCAAATTTGGCCTAAATTGGCCAATTTTAGTCAAACCTGGCAACATCATTGTCATATTCGAAATCAGCACCTTTCAAATGTGATCCGTGCAAATTTTTGTGAAAATTGAAGAATTTACGAAATTTGGTCCAAATTTGGTCTAAATTGGCCAATTTTAGTCAAACCTGACAAAATCTTTGTCAAATTTGAAATCAGCACCTTTCAATTGTGCTCTGTGCAAATTTTCCTGAAAATTGAAGAACTTTCGAAATTTGGTCCAAATTTGGCCTAAATTGGCCAATTTTAGTCAAACCTGCCAATATCATTGTCAAATTCGAAATCGGCACTTTTCAATTGTGATCCGTGCAAAATTTCATGAAAATTGAAGAATTTACGAAATTTGGTCCAAATTTGGCCTAAATTGGCCAATTTTAGTCAAACCTGACAAAATCTTTGTCAAATTTGAAATCAGCACCTTTCAATTGTGATCCGTGCAAAATTTCATGAAAATTGAAGAACTTTCGAAATTTGGTCCAAATTTGGCCTAAATTGCCCAATTTTAGTCAAACCTGGCAATATCATTGTCAAATTTGAAATCAGCACCTTTCAATTGTGCTCTGTGCAAATTTTCATGAAAATTGAAGAACTTTCGAAATTTGGTCCAAATTTGGCCTAAATTGACAATTTTAGTCAAACCTGGCAATATCATTGTCAAATTTGAAATCAGCACCTTTCAATTGTGCTGTGTGCAAATTTTCATGAAAATTGGTCAACTGGAAGTCCTAATTTGACCAAATTTGCGAATTCGGCAACGATGTCATGTAAACGCTGCACGAAAACGTTCATAACTTGGAGGAGGAGTAGTAGTAGGAGGAGAAACCACGGGTATTTTAAATACTTTACTCCACCACGGGTGTCCTAAAGTCAATAATATTCCGTATGCTTAGTGTCAACTTTATTTTGCGATGAAAACTGTTTAAAACCAACAAGATGATAAAATTAAATAATGGATACTTTTGAGCATCTATATACTAATACGCGCTGTGCATACCACTTTTTTCACGCTTTCACTCTCTAAAATTTCGGGTCGTTTTTGCGGTCACTTATTCATAATGGAGTGTCAGACCACGGCGGTTAATATTTTTCTACGATTAGTATAGGGGAAAACATTGCATTGGATTTAATCGTTTCAAATATGTTTTGATTATTCGTGAGATCAAACAATAGACAACAACGAAAGTATTGCGCGAAGATTTATTAATTTTTTTAGGGTAAGTACGCTTTAGAACTTTTTTGTTTGTTTGTTTTGTTTTTTCTTATAGTATTAATAGGGTTTCTGCGTCATTACTTTTCAAATAATACGGGATTGAAGAAATGAATATCATGGTTTTTAATCATGACGGTCTGGGTTCGTAAAGAAAATCGCAATTGTTTTTAATTCACATTTCGACACTTTTACGACTTTCGCGTTTGGCTTTTATTTACATTGGGGTGTGGATTCCATGAACAGTTACAGCGATTTTAATCTTTTTGTTGTTTACCTGTACGCACAATTTATTTTTACTACTGCATACATCGTATCGTGAAAGATTTATTACGAATATTTTGATGTGTTTCCAGATCTTCTGATTAAAAAGCTTTTCTGTTCATACTAAATATGCTTTAACCGAATACCTAAAGATTTTTAATTAAAAGAGTGATGAGTGTTTTTTTCTGTATTGACGTTAGATATTTTTAATCATGGGGAACCATTGAATTGCATCTTCAATTTATACATATGTAAAAAGTGAAAAAAGTGGACGCACAGCGCGTATTTTTTTTTTTTTGATGAATTAAAACCCGTGTTTTACGCGCTGTTCTACACGGGATACTACATTCTAAACAACATTCTACATTCCAAACAATTGAGGAACTTTATCATACTAAAATTCATTATAATAAGCCTTTCTCTCTGTTCAGCTCACATCGATTAAAACCTGTAAAAATTTTTTGCACGGGTTACTAGTAATTTACTAATGGCTGTATAAAACCCATTCAATTATTAAAAGCAATCTAAGTAAAAATAGCCAACACGTAATAACATCACTACTCGTTGAAACAACTTCATCGGTTTACTTGATCAAACAAGATTAAAATGACTATTGGACCAAAACCCATGAAACAGCATTTCAACATTGACGTCGTTTTACAACGGAAACGCTATATGCCTTTTCGAATTGCCGGCTATTTCTAATAGCAGTGAAGATGTTATAAAAGCAGGGGCGGATCTAGGATTTAATTTTTTTTGCCAAACACACATAAGGGCGCAATCGATGAAATTTACGCCACTTTACGCCCAATCTAATACATACTTTTCGAAATGTAAAAAATCTCGAATTCATTCGTCCTAACGTAAGGAGTGTTATAATGCAAGCCTGTATTGTTGCACTAATGGAGTAAGGGAAATAAACAAAAGAAAACTAATTGAGTATGAATGGAATGTATTGAACTACTTTATGTAGGCCAAAATAATATTTTCTGCCAGATTGGAGGTTAAGTAAATAACCAATAAATTCATCTGTTATCTTCTTCATTTTCTTGATTGCTTGTACATGAACAGGAAGAATCCATCAAATGAAAACATACTTGTAATGAATCAAATAAATAAATTTTCTATCACCTATACCATGATAGGTTGGAGCACTCAGATAAATACATGATATTTCATCTATGTACTGGTCAAGATGGTAAGATAGAAAGAAAAGAAAAGAAATTATGTTAAGAAATAGAGTAAAATGACCAAAATCAAAGTTACAGACAAGCTCCTTGATCATTATCCGGCAGCAAAATAAAAACAGATTTTTGCACTAGGCGTTCATCAAATCAAATAGTATACCCTACTCTAAAAAAGATCCATGGTTAAATAATTAATGTCAACCACCATATAGTAAAAGATGGTGTTTCCAGAAATCCCTGAGACAAGTCCAAGAACCTATATATAAAACTACACAACAACAGATAAATAATGTACTGCTTCCTTTTAAATAAGAGCTACAACATTTTTTCCAGAATTTAATGTAGCATAGGAAACAAAAAGTCAAACTAAAACATTATGTAATTACCTTTTTCAAAAGATGTATAATTATGTATAAGAATAAGATTTTTATTCTTTGTTTATGTGTATAAACTCTCAATATATTATAACTTCATTTTCTTATCACTCACGCCCTTTCTCTCTATAGTAAATTAAAAAGATATTATAGTATTAATGATAACTTGCGATGAGAAGTTTAACCTATACACTATCTTATTATACAGTGGCGGATTTAGAGGTATGTCGAAATTTGTGTAGGAGAGTGTTAGCAATCTAACCATAAAAGAAAAGCGTCCAAATAATCCCATTGGTAATATAAATTGAATTCACAAATTATGTTAATGCTCTCCTACACAAATTTCGACATACCTCTAGATCCACCACTGTTATATACATCATAAAATATGCATTTCATAAAGTGAATGTAAGATTTCGAAAATTAAATATACATATATATCTCAGAAACTGGAAGTAAGTAATACTAACAAGAGTCTTTTTGATCTCTATCATATTGGTTCATATCATTTTGGACACAGGATCCTTTTAAAGTTCTTTAATTCAAAACCAGACAGTCATCTCGAACCAAGAAAAATTATACTGAACTGTACAAATAAGTTACCAGGTAGAGATACTGGTGCTAAAAAAACCATGCAGCTGCCTACGCAAAACAACTCAGAAAAATAACAATGACTTTGTGTATTATAAACTCAGTCATTCAAACGTAACTCCATAACATTTACAGATGCATTTTTGGTTAACAGAAACAGATACCAAAAATATTTATATACATCATTAATCAATAAAGAATAGGCTTCGGTTCAGTTGACACAAACAAACTTATTATACATAGCTGAGCTAATAATTAACTGTCAACGAATTATGGTGCTAATAATCCATGCTAATCATTTATATATATTACATAAAATAATAAAACACTTGCTTTAAAGCAGCCACAATGTTTTCATTTCGCAAAAGCAAAAGAAGAGACATAACTCGAAAAAAAATGCTTTTCCTATATTTTGAAGTCAGTTTTCAACAGATGTATTAAGTGAATTCAAAATTTCCTAATTAATACTTCATTATTGCTATCAAAAGCTGCAACGATGTTTTCTAACGAATCCATGTTGAACTGGGTCTAATTCGAAGGTCCCCACGGTCGTTTTGTGCAGCTTTGGTGACCATTCATTCAATAAAGTGTGTAAACCCATGGTTGTACCTTAGGCAAATTTTCTTCTGGTTCATTCATTTAAAGTGTGTAAACCCATGGCTCCTTAGGCAAATTTTCTTCCAGTTCATTCATTAAAGTGTGTAAACCCGGGGCTCCTTAGGCAAATTTTCTTCGCCTAAGGTGAGTGTTAGGCACTAGTCTGTGTTGTCAATGTGACTATGAGAAGGCGTTCTCGGGGCAGAGATCACTACCATAAACTCAAGCTGTAAAAAACATTAATTTTTAACATCATGGCGCGCGCCGCGCCTCGCCGGGAGAATAATAATCCTATTTGGGAAAGAAAGGATCGGGCGGATTGGATGCGGGAATCTTGATATTTTCGATTATTTTCTGATTATTGTAGTAATACAATACCTTTTTCATACAATTTTATGAAAAACGTTATTTAACTGATTTTGGGTTAGGCATTTGCCTAAGTTGCCTAACCCTGGATCCGCCCCTGAAAAGCACCGTTAGATAGGTTGTGGTATCTTTTGGTCCATGTAAAAACTTTTTGCGTGTTTTTGATCGATCTTTGACAAAGATTAAAATTGCAAACGATATTTGCATTAAAGACTTAATGAGGGAGGTAATTAGGTCGGCCAGTTAGGTTTCGACCGGTCAATATCTAATGTAATTTAGATTGATCTAATAATAATATATATATATATATATATATATATATATATATATATGTTACGGGGATTGTGATAAATTCGGAGATTATGCATATTAACCAGTTATTTTACATAAATCCCGGCCAAATTGGGTAATTTGATTAATACAGACTTTTTCATCAAATTTCCCGGTTATTTTATATAATTCCCATAGAGAATGGAGAATGTGATTAAAAAGTGTATTATTTGTCAAATTCACCGGCTAGTATGCATAATTTCTAGGTTGTTTTGGGGAATATGTAAAATCTCCGGAATGGGTTGGGAATTGTGCTAAAACAGAATTGCAAGAAAAGAAGACGTATCGTTTCTTTGTTTTACGTCGTTTATTAAGTTATACCTTACCGCGTCAAGCTTGCTCGGATTAAAAAGAAGCTCTTCTCGGAAGAAGATTATTTAGCTATAA
Source organism: Turritopsis dohrnii (assembly GCA_027922465.2). NCBI lineage: Eukaryota > Metazoa > Cnidaria > Hydrozoa > Anthoathecata > Oceaniidae > Turritopsis > Turritopsis dohrnii. Next base: position 1,971,107 of record BQMF02000013.1, read on the forward strand.
AAAGCGAAAAAGGGTATGTTTCAATACTTTTCAAGTTAGTTAATGTAGTATCTCCAAGAAAAATAACGTCGTTCTATTTTTATAAAGCTTTTTTTTTTATAAATAACCAGCAAACGATGATAAAACGAAACTAGAAGACTTAGAAAACAAAACTAACAAAAGAGTAAAACTTAACATAACAATGTCTTTTATTTATTGTCACAGAGTAAGCAGCTGTGGCACTTAGAAGTACACAAATTTTTAGCTTTTCTACACGAGCACGAATTGCTTGGGCAAGCTGTCTTACATTTGGACAGCTTGTAGCCTTGCCCACCAGATAACGATGACTTTCCCGCGCATTCTCGTAGTGATATATCAGTTGAAGGGACATCAACAATATCGATGATTCCTGCTGTGCTAGTTGTGAATTGATCTCGATTATGCAAAAAAAAATCTTATTTTCTCATTAATCTTATCACTTCATCCTATACAAAAGAATAACAGGTTGATAAATAACACTTCCCAAAAACGAATGGTTGTTATGTAAAATAACCGGTGAAAGTAACGAACCTCATGATATTTGTTACATATACCAACGTTAATGGGAATTATAGAAAATGACCGGTTATTATGCAAAATTACCCAAAAGAGAAACCAATTTTTGGTTGTTATGCATAATAACCGGGGAATATGCATAATTCCCAATTTATCATATTCCCCGTAACATATATAACAGCTAAGTGGAGAATAAAAAACTATGGAGAGCTTGTTGGTGTCGTATTCATTCTTTAGAAAAAGCAAGGGTTTCAGCTTGGTTAAACGGGGGCCTCGGTTTGTCGAGATAACTTTTTATTTTCTGTTTATATGAGGAACATTCAATCCGGCAAACCGGGCCAGATGTGATCACGTGGTTTCGTTTTGATTTTCTAAGCGGGTAGAAATTCAAAATGGCACACATAGAGAAACATATTTTATGTTATTGCCATTAAACTTTGTTTCCCTTTCTTCCACCCGCCATCTTGAAAATTAAGAAAAGCAAGTTTAATATGCGAATGCGCATATTATTTTAACTTCAGCCCGTTTTGCCGGACTGAATCAAAAAATGTGTTTACGTGGGAAATCTCAGCCCGGAAAAGCGAGATCTCGGTTTTCCGGGCTGATTTTTTCTCATATAAACGCACTTTTATTTCTAAGTTAAAGTCACGAGTCAGCCGAGATCTCAGCAAATCGAGGCTCTCGGTTAAGCGGGCTGAACCGGGCCGATTCTAATTCTAATAAGGGCTAAATCCACTCGTCTGTTTCTGCACGACTTGACAACTATAATACAAATATTGGAATTGTCGAAGTTGCCTTCATTGACAAACCTTGTTCTACGGGGGATGTCATTTAAGGAAATACCGTCATGTCTCATTGAAAACATATTCTCAATTGACTGTATCCAGGAAAATAGACATCTGTAATTTTTAAAATATTTATTTTGTTGAATTATAAATATTTGGAATGCTTGGAAAAACATTTTATAAAATGGTATTCTGAGTACTAAGAGGCTGTTTACATGAGAGGCGGGACGGGACATTTGCTGGGACGGAACGAAAAATGGGATGACTTTATCCCGCCGGCTTGAGAAAAGCGAGATCTCGCCTAACCGGGACCTATGGTATCTAATGGTATAAAAGTCACAACGAGCAAACAACCATTCAAAAAGTTAAACTAATTTTAAAGTCGGAGCTACTTTTTGTCCGGACACACTATTCATGCATAGCCAAATCACCATATAGCTGAAAGCAGGAGTTTGTGTTCTATTTATATTTATATCGATTTGTCTGTCCGACATAAAACAAGTATTTTTGTAACAGACCCACCTGGGCTAGAAGAGTGAACGGAAAGGAAGGAAAAGAAGAAAAATACCGATTTTAATATATATTTTGCCCTATGGGGAAATATAAAACAAAAGCCTGATGGCACGTACACGATTGCAATCAATTCAGCTCATAAGAAAAAAAAACTTTAGCCTGAGATGAAAAGTATTACAGATATGAACAAGCATGCTTACTATGCATGTCCAATTTTCACTCCTTGAACATAATATTTTCCGACATCGCGATCTGACACGGGACGAAAGCATGTGACTAACCTCATAGATATTCAAACTGATAACTAATTGATATGCCCTAAAGGTCATTCGTTCTTGATGCTAACATCATATCTCGGAATAATTGAATTTTTCAGTCTTTCGGCTTGCAGGTTCCAAAACTCTTTTGGTTCATTAAACATTTCAACATGTCTTCAACAGAAAACCGCTGTGAAAAATCTCCTTAATCGGATTAACTTTTGCGAGATTAATTTTTGCGATTTTTTGCCTTTTTCGCGAAAGTTTATATCGCGAAAAACACGTGAAATCGTTGGAGCGCGAAAATTAATCCACGCGAAATTTTTCAAAGTACCCGATTTTCGGGTTTATTTTCTTTCTTTTTTTTTCTTTTTGTTCTTTCATGGGATCAAGAAATGACAAAAGGGTATATAACACAAGTTGAATCAATATTTTCCCTCAAAAGATGTCACATACATCACTAAATTACATTTTATCTAATCTAACATTATGACATTTTCTTCTTGTTTTTTCTTTTCTGAAGGCACTGTTTTGGATACTTCTCGGAACATTTTTCTTATGTCCATGGATTTAAGCTCCGTTTTGTTTCTTGGTTGCAATGTCATTCTTAGGGCATTTCCTCTTTTCTGAAGGTCCCTACTCCTTTTTCAGATTGTTGCTAAGTATGGAGGCAAAAGCTATTCCTACCAAATCTCCTAGCAATTGGAGAGGAGAAAGGCTTTGGAAGAGGTAGATGTCAATTTACGTTCAACGTTAGAGGTGAGCGCAATTGTTATTGCGTTATACAATCTAACAGTTGATGAAATAGAAGGCTACCTTAATTTTTACCTGAAGAGTCTATTTTTTTCAATCATAAACCTTCTGACCGCGAAAATAAATCCACAAGAAATTTTTCGAAACAACCATTCGCGAAAATGAATCCAAAAGTTCAAAAACTCGCGAAAATTAATCTCACAAAAATTAATCCGATTAAAGTAATAAACGTTGGTTAAATTATTTTGTTGGAGGAATTTGTCTATAAACTTTGTATCCAAATTTTCCGGTTGGAAAAAGAAAGAGGAAAGCTAATTCTTCAGCAAACTGATCAGTAAAAAAGCTTGCGGTTGCTTGTTTTCACCAGGGACAATATCTAAAATTTCTTCCGACGGGCTGTGAAAATTATAATATTACACATATTACACTACTGACACAGTCATTACTAATGGATTCTCAGCTTCTAGGTTACATCTACTTCTATAGGGAAAATAGTTTCATCCTGTTCAGCTACAGTGCCTGCATCAGATAAACAAAGCAATGCGTGGGTAATGCTATCTATGTTTACCAATACATTTGAATAAAAAGGGTTACAAACATGAAGAGCATTATTTAACACATTGGTCGAACACTTTCAAAAAGTCACGAACCCTATAGGATAACTTTCTTTTCAATTTTACAAACAATAATCCACTACTATCAATATCTTGAGGAAGGCAGCTGTTTACAACTTCAACTTGAACTGATGTGTTACAAATAGCACCTTTGAGTTTTGGCTGCTGCCCCTTAAGCATTATAACAATTTTTTTAAATAAATCAAAATAAGCAAACTGAAGAATTGCATAAGTTATACTCTTAAATGACAGTGAGGAAATTAATTTTATTAATAATTATTAGAGCATAATAAAACCGTTTGTTCCCCTCCGGAGATGACAGAAGAAGGTACCACAAATTAAAGAATTACAAATGGACGTTTTATAACTGAAGACTTCCAAGTTATTGGCATACAGTTATACATGCAATTAAGAAGGAATAATAGCACAACAAGGTACTCTGTAATCTAAAAAGTCTAAAAGCTTAAAATGAAAAGTCAGTCCATTGAAGGCTCAAGAGAGAGCTGGCACACACAATACTGTCTGGTCAGAGATATTCACTTTCATCAAAATACCAGATGTTGTCATGCAATGTTTAATTGCATGGTAATCCAAAAGTCACAACAATATTCCTTCATCTGTCAAATGCAACTTTTGTCTGACTACTGAATGAAGCAACTTAATGATGGAGCCAAAGTTAGCAAAATCATAATTTTTTTAAAATAAATATTGTAAATTTCAGGTCGAATATTGATTTTTTTTGGGAGAATGTTTGTGTGAAAAATCAGAGTTTTTAAGTGGATTATTCAGTCTTTTTAATGGGAGGATCTTTGATTTTAATGGGAGAATCTTTGATTTTTTAAAGGGGGGCGAGCAAACAATAACTGTTACAGGTGTTCTTGACCCACTCAACTGACGCCATATGTTGTTTACCCGTCTCAACATTGATACATAAATGGTAATCTCTTGACCTTTTTCATTTTTTTTCTTGAACTTCCCACTCTTGCTTCTGCTCTTCAAAAAGTCATTAAAAGATTTAACAACAGCACCTTTGCTTATACTTGTCGCTGAACAGTTGCTGCTGCTAGATTCGCCTTGACTTGATGACATCGGCTTTGTTTTTGTAACACAAGAGTGGCAGAACTGGGCTTCTTCATTCAACCGTACTCCACAGTGAGTGCAAAACATTGTATTAAGAGACACTAACTAAACTTGCTAAAGAACCCTTGCCTTGTTAATGCACTATTCTCGCAAATACGAGGTTAAAGGCAATAAATAGCTTGCCGGTCGCCGATAATAAACATGGCGACGAAGCTTGATAAAAAGCAAAGATTCTCCCTCAAAAAAACAAAAGATTCTTCGGTTACAAAACAAAGATTCTCTCTTAATTTTTCAAAGATTCTTCCTCAAAAAGTTAAACATTTTTTGACCCTTCTCGGCCACCGCACATTCTCTACATATGTATGTTTCGAAAATGAGGAGGAGCAATATTTTTTTAATCTTGTTAACGCACTTCACCGTTGTTGTTAAACTTAAAAGTGGTTAGATTAGAGTACATAATAAGTACAGCGAAGGAGTGTTGATGTCATATTTTTGAAATGGAATCATTTTTCAAATGTGTTTGAAGCAAGGAGACAGAAGATTTTCCAGCGATATGTAATCTTTGTTTTGGAGGTTTAGGAAATGTAGCGTATGCTATCTTATTAACCTTCCACGTACAATAACGTACACAAGAGAAAATACTGTTGCACGATCATCAAATGATGCTCAAATGACGCAGGTACAGTGATTTTTTGAACCCTGCATCACCATGGTTCAGAACACAGTGTAAATTCGAAGATAAATATTAGGATAAAGCAGCCACAAACATGTACATATATATTATATGTAGTAACAAATACATAAAATCGATGTTAATCCAAATATATAACTATGAGGTGCCTGATCAAAAAAGAACCAAATAAGTAAGTAAGTAAGTGCATAACTGCAGCTTATAAGCAACTGACTTGATAACCGAAGTCAAACTAAACTAAACTAAATAAATAACAATAAGGATAAATAAATAACAACAAGATTCGCAAAAATGCGACTATATATTTCCCCAAAGTTGCGAAACTTTTGTCAATTATTGTGTGTACATTGATAACCATGAGAAAATTGTATCATAAAATAATTACAATGGTATAACTACCATCAATCTGATACTCAGATAAAAAATGTTGTCCTTTACTAATCAGGGTGGAATTGAATTTAATACCACAAAAGAACTTATTTTGACCTTATTAAGGGGAGTATACACGTGAAGATTCTTGAAAAAGTTTCTTTTAAGCTTTTGTTTAACGCACGCAAACAAACCCAAACTAACATTCCCACCTGTTGTAATTTGAATAGAAAAGTTGGCGAAAAAATCAAATCGATTTGATTTTCCACCAATTTTTGATCATGAACAATTAATGAGTTGATTTACAATTCATTTCTAAAGCCTGAAAACACCTGGTTAAAATTTTTACGTGTATACCCCCCTTTAAGAAATGAAGATGGTGAAATGATAACGTTTCTCTTATTGCCCCCGCAGCGAGCGTAAGCGAGCGAGGAGGCATAGTAGTTTCACGAGATAGGCGAATGTCAGTTTCCGATTTTGTTCATCATCATCATCATCATCATCCTCCAACTTTCGTGTTGACGTTACACGGTGGAATGCAATTATTAGCTGACTTTGCTTTTTTTCCGTTTCAAAGCATGGTACTGTAAGTGGGAAAGACAGAATGTTTTTTCGTATTTCTTTCCTAATTTATTATTGTATTATACTATGTTATTTAGGAAGATCGTATGCTAAAATTGCTTAGATATTTTTCGTGTTACTTTTGTGTTGTTTTAGTGAAGTGAACGACAAGGATTTTGAAGCACAGCTTGAAATCTGAAATTTTGCCAACCATACATTTTATTTTTGTATATATATGTTTTAGCTCTAAATATTTCATTCAATAAACTTTGTTCAACGCACTAATTTTTGGCAAAGACTTTAATTGGATTTCTGTGTATGCAAGAAAGCTATATTACAAATTGTCTTTCTTCGTGTTTTTCTATTTTAACTGTCCACCTCGCGCCAAACCTAATCATACTAGTGTTTGATCATGATCAGTAAAAGCTTTTTACATTTTCTTGTTGTTTTTTTTTATAAACATTGGCTACTTTTTGTTTTGAATCAAAGTTTAAAACGCAGATTTCTAATGGATTTTTTGCTTTGATTTTTTTTTAAAAAAAGTTTGTTTTTTTTCTTTTGGCTCTTACAGAATTTCTTTAACAAATCTTGTTTTGATTATAAAATACGTATCCATGGTTTCAGTTCACACATTTCTTTTGTTTGTAGCAAATACTTTCTGATATTACTTGTTAAGCCTTTATTACACTTTTTGAAAGGTATATTAGCATCAATAAAAAAGAAGTTATCTTAAAGAAAGTTTAACTCAATTACAACGTAAGCGAAAAACCGTGAAGACCATCCGTCAAGGAGTTTTCAAATCTGATCTCCCATTTCGAAATGATCATGCTCGCAATTCTTCTTGTTTTTATTGTGTTTAGTTTATACAATGTTAACAAAAGTTTAAATGTATATATTTGTTTCTGTGTAAAGACTTGCAAAAACATTCATCTGAATTTTTTTGAGTTTTCGGACAAAAATTTGTTTTTGTTTCCGTTGTATAGCTTGCAATGTATAGCTTGCTGTGTGTACACATTGGAATGCTTGAGCGCGGGGGCATTTTTTAGCTAAAGCTACATGCTAGTATAAATTTTACTGAGTAATACTTTCCCTTAAACAACTAAATATCAACAACCGCACCGACGTGTAAGGCGATTTTAGCATAATAAACATATAATCTTTATTGTTGCGGAAGCTTGACATCCTTTATACCATAAAATCACGACATTGTGCTTTGATTTATTTTCTTTTGTTGTTTATGTAAGGAAAATTTACAGTATATCAATTTTTACTAAAATATCATATATATACAGTATCAAAATAGTATAGGTGATCATAGAATTAATCCGTAGTAAATTATGTTTCTGTTGTCAGATTAAATGACTATCCAGAGAAGCACATTTTTCAACCAGATTCTTTTTCAAGTTATTTGTGTCTCAACCTTGTCTGTTAAAACATTATACGTAATTGGCTTTCTGACCTTCTTATTGCATGTATGACATCACATCTTTACTTGCTGTTTTTGTAATGTACTTTTTGAATTAACACTGGTTGAACTGGTTGTTCTCCACATAAAAAGGTTTCCTTTTATAGCTGTACATCATATGTGCTTTCAGTTCACATTATATCAGGACGTAAAATAAAAATAAATCTTCAGCCTGTATTGATAATGAATGTTCGCCTTTGCACTGAAATCACAGCTTCAATGGTTTACTGTTCCAAGCATTTAATTTACCAATCATCATCATCATAGCATTTTTGTCATCCACAAAAACAAAACAATATTTTTCTGCTTTTTACACGTATCTTCAAACGTTTTTACGAAACGTTTTAAGACAATACTGAACTAAAACGATTTATTTCCATTCCATTTAACCATGGAGGTATAAAACAGAAGGAGAACGAACTCAAAATCTGCTATTGTACTATCCGTGATGCGCTGCATTGTTTAAGTCCTCAGTGTGTAATAACATATAATTGCTATCATCTTGCATAATTTTTATAATTTTGGCGTTCTTGCGTGAAAATTTCGTTCATATCAATTCTCCAATGTGATTAAAGATCGTTAGGGTAAAGTTCTTAGCATGCATAATCTGTAGGAATTGGGGGAATTATGCAAAAACGTCACAAATATGCAACGAAAACATTGCAACTTTAGGTCTATATATCTCGTGATCCCCTCAAGCAGTTTCGCCGAGCTTCAGTTTTTGATGAGAGAATAATCCTAAGTTTTTGCACGTACCGCGGCACTATCGAGGCGCATTTAAGTCAGAAGATATGTAGATTGGAACTTATACATGAATTACGCGATATCTTCAACTCTGTATAAAAACATAGATTTTCATTTGTTTCTCAAGGAAGCTTTAGGTTTAATAATCTGCTTGACACTATGCAGCAAGTTGATCTGTTGTTATAATGGATGATATTTGGTTTTTAAATTGTCGTTAATTTTTAAAAAAGTATTCGTTTCACCGACAACCAGCCGAAAGCGCATCACGGATGACATCAAAGTGATACCGCAATGAATAGAATAGTCATTATCTGAATAATAGAAAAATAAGAGTTCGTTCTCCTTCTGTTTTATACCTCCATGATTTAACATTGAATTGTCTTGAATCATTTTAAAAGCTAGTGGAAAAAGCGAAATTTCATTGCATAAAATCTCCGCCCGATCTAATACTGGATTAACGCCCTTTCCAGCCTTGAGGCTGAAAGTCATTATTCAGGGCCTCTTTCGCGAATTCACGCAAACAATATGGACGCTTCGCAAGTTTGTTTTTCGTATTTTGAATTTTAAATCCACAAATATCTCTTCATTCATACCGTGTTTGGTAAGAGATAACTTTATTAATGTTGTCCTCAGATAGGATAGGCATATATATCATCAATATTTACGATTTTGATGATGTTTAAACGTTTATGTCATAGACTTGATCACAACGAAACCTCTTCAGCTGACGTACCCGCTGAAAGTCAAGTGGATCCCGAGACTCCGTCCGGCGATACCCAAGTAATAAATGATGAACCCCCTGCTAAAAGAGCAAGGTTCGAACTGGATAGTGACACCCAGGATTCCTCTTGGGAGTTACCAGCTGGATTACTGGATTATATCCACAAATATATGAAATGCCATATATCGGACAAGGATGTGAAGGACAAGGTGGTGGTCGATAATCCAGTACCATCAAACATTCGGAAGGTTCCAGCACTGGATTCTTACATCAAAATCTTATTGCAAGACAATTCCAAATATTCTACCTTGAAGGTAGAAAAATAGTTGAAAACTTTGCATGACAAAGTTAATAACATTTTTGGCCCACTGTCAAAAATATGGGCATTGATGGATGCAGAAAGAGATTCAAACCCAGGAGATGAGGCTCTTGGGGAAATTTCAGTATTATTCGAACAAACAATTCTCCTGTTATCACAGGCATGTAATTCTGTGGCGTTACACAGAAGAGAAAATATCTTATCAACCTTGATTGACTCCAGTGCCAAGGTTAAAGATATACTAAAAACTCAATCTGAAGAGCTGGATGCTGCTTCTAACCAATCTTTATTTGGTGATTCATTTGAAACAAAGCTGATCAAGGACAGCAAAGCCCTAATAAAGTCGGAAGCAGTTTTCACTGGCTTGAAGACATCACGAC